>BQNB010003855.1:12035-108979 GCA_026074375.1 Tanacetum coccineum
AACGATTGCCAAACTTTAATGTTGTGGAAGGAATCAATTGCTATATGAACTTTGTTTGCTCTTGAGGACAGTGCTGTAAAAATCTTTCAGAATGTAAAAAATCCTTCAGTATTTCTGTTATCTTGTTTATTGCTTATTGCTAACTCATGCTTAATGGTTCAAAAAGTGTTATAGATGTCTAGCATGTATCTTATGTCTTTCGGTGCTTTAAATTTTTGCGGTATTATTATTTTTGTTCTTTCACATCAAGCTTGTTATCACTAATGCGTTAAAACTCTAGCTTGTCGTCAAGTTATCCTGATAGTGACAACTAATCCCATCACAGCAACTATCATGCCTATCGAGTACATTATTGATTCTGGAATCCAAATTATGGATGATGTTATTGTTGATCCAGGTCCACAACAGATTTTTGTAGCTGTTTTAGGTAAATCATATTTGATTCTCTTTTGTGATGTTTTGAATTGTTTATACAGTTAAATTTTATATAAGAATATAATTTTGTAGCTGATTTAGATAAATCACATATGATTTTGTTTTGACTAGTTTATGGAGTTTTAAAAATTACTTACTATTTGTTATAGTCTGTTACAAGAATCACATGTGATTCTTGTAGAATCACATGTGATTCTTGTAGAATCACATATGATTCTTATGTAAAGTATTAATTTTGTTTTTTTTTGTATTTTGTAATAAGGTTCCGCGTTCTCTTGAATATGGGTCAATGGAATGTACTTGTAGGTATTTTATTTGTTACGGATTTCAATGTCAACATGTATTATGTGTGTTTTAAAGAATCGAGATATAGATGTGATTCCGAAAAAGTACATTTTGTGACGTTGGAGAAGGGATATAATACCACATGTGTTGAGAAGAAACACAAACATATACGGAGAGAAAAATGAAACAGTTGAAAAAATAACAAATGAGGCTACTTCCGTGCTAGACGAATGTTTATTTTTGTTGATTAAAGATGAAGACAAGTTAGCGAAGACAATCAACGACAACCGAACAAGTAGCAAGAACTGTTGTTGCTAACGAACAAACAACTAATGCTTCTTAAAATATCATACTTTGTTTAGATTTGCGTTATTCGTATTAGACTTTGTTTAAATTTGCATTTTTCATTTCAGACTTTGTCTAGATTTGGTTTTTTATTTATTTTCGTTGCACTGTTGGAAAAGTGTTATGAGAATATCTATCTTAATTTGAATTATTTTTTGTTTATTGTTCTAGCAGATTTGATATTTTAAATTGAACAAAAATGTAAGTTATAAAATTACATTGTCAGAATCACATATGTTTTTACCCAAAATCATATGTGATTGTCAAGTTTGTAACACTTAAAACGAATCATGTGAGATTGATACAAAATCACGTGTGATTCTTAAGAAAATCACATGTGATTTTTGTGAATCATTTGTGATTCATACAAAACCACATGTGATTCTTGTGAAAAATCACTTGTGATTTTTGTGAATCACTTGTGATTCTTAACCAAAAACATTAAGCAAAATTTTCCAGGTAGCATATGTAAAAAGATTAATAAAAAACATTAAGCAAAGTACGTCAGCATTATTTGTTTAATACTACATTGGCATCTAAACTGACCACCATCACTGATTACCAAAAGACCAACATCTAAACTTTTCCAGAAAACAAAGTAACAACAAAGACAAACTACGACCATCAGATACTACCATTCATAATCACTTACAAACCCATCAGCTTTATCCACACATCACTTTCTCTTCTTCACTACATCACCCTCTTGATTCTCAACCACATTCTTCACTTCATCACCCTCTTGATTCTCAACCATATTCTTCACCGGATCACGCTCGGCCATGTTCTTGATTGCATTGACAATAATCGAAATCCTTGTATGTTCATCATTGTCGGTCTGGAGGCCACATAAAGAAATCATCCTGAATCATACCAATTTGTTAGTTAGATCATAACATGCCTTGTAAAATTCAAAAAAAAGAACAAATTATAAATATTCAAAAAGGTAAAACAAAGTACATCATAATATGCATCGTAAATACAGTCAATCACCTCGCCAACCCATTCGATAATATTTTCAATCCACTGCGTAAAAGTTTCTTCTTCAAGCATATCTTTTGGTTCTTCATCCACATCAGTCTCACCCTCTTTCTCATCGTCCACGCCATCTTTCTTGGCATTCACACCCTCTTTCTCAGCATTCACGCCCTCTTGAACATCCTTACCTTCTGACTCCTTTTTCTTCCCAACATTATCAGAACCATCATCGTCATTATTATCAAAATCATCTAGATGAACTTGGAAATATTCAGCAAGTAGATTCCTTGAAAAGTCTTCTATATTTCTCATATAGATCAATAACTTTTTCATCATTTAGGAATTTTGCATTAGCCCTTTTCAAAAGATCTTTAAGTGCAATCTTCTCAGCAGATATCATTGAAATCTTCTCCTCAATCATACTATAAAAACTTTGCAAAAAATAAAAAAAGTCAACGTACAACCACATATGATTCTACCAAAATCATACGTGATTCTACCAAAATCACATGTGATTCTGACAAAATCACATATGATTCTACCAAAAATCACATGAGATTTTAAAGTAATCAAGTCAAACAAAAAACATATGATGTAAGTAACAGTCAAACCTATGAATCACATATGATTCATAGTCCTCTTCGCTTTCATTACCCTCTACATCAGCCTCTACCTCTTCCTTACCCTTAACAACATTTGTTTTTACACCCTTAGCCTCCTCCTCAGACTCGTTACTTACAGCAGCCTCTTCACTTCCTCTACATCATAATCACGCTCATCCTCTACCTCTTTATCACTTTCTCCATCACTACCCTCTACATCAGAATCACGCTCATCCTCAACCTATTTATCCTCAACCAATCTTTTCCTTTTACCAACATTTGATTTGACAGGAGCGGCTTTCAGTTTGACAATGAGTTTAGGTTTGACATGAGCGACTTTTGGTTTTACAGGACCTTTCTCTTTTGCAACTTCTTTCGATAATTGTATAACAGAATACTTGGTATTAGGAGATGACTAAGGCTGCAAGACTTCATTTGCCTTAGAATATTTCTTATAGTTCTTTTTATCTTTTCGAAGTCCACCTACATTATAAACAATTTATAATGAAAAAATTAAATGTGATTCTTTACTAAAAATGAAAATCTGTACAAAAATCACATGTGATTCTTCACTAAAAACTTATCCAATAGCTTTCAAATGCCTTAACTAGTTAGTAAATCTAAGCACGTCACTTTTTCTACTGCAATAACTTCCTCAACCTCAAATCTATTTCAAAATTGCTCATGCTTATGATTATAATGAGACAAGCTATTCAAATAACAAACTCTCAACCCAATTATCCAAAAACGCCTACGGTACCATCAACTTATCCAATAAGGCTATATAATCAATCCCAAAAAACTCACACACATTAACACTCAGTAGACACACACATTGAGACATTCACATTTCAATAGACATTCAAATGAAAACATTCCACCTATCGGTCGAACATGATCAAATCCTAACTATAATGAGAACAAACACAAAACATGAAACAATCATGAGTCACTATATGAACTATTAAAGGATGTTTGGGATTTGCATAAGTAAACAGCCAATCTACTTATTGTGACTCATGATTGTTTCATATTTTCTGTAAACTGCTTATCAACAACAAAATAGGCACAAAATCATAATAAGAATATTATCAACCACAAAAAAGCATAATCAACCATAAAATAAGCACAAAATTAGAATAAGCATAAGAAATAACCATAATCAAAACAAAAACATATTATAAACACTAAATAATCTTAAAATCGAAATAAGCATATAGAATAAGCGTAATAAACCAAAAAATAAGCATAAATAAACAAAATCACAATCATCGGCATCATCACCTTGAATAGATGATGAATCGATCTTTGGTTCATGGTTGCTCGCTGCCATTTCATCGCGAATATCCATGAATCATAAAATTCGGGGCTAAAAATTAGGGTTTGTGTGAGTTATGATCGGTTAATGAGTGTGTGTATGTGTGTGTGTTTAATAAGTGAGAGTGTGTGTGTAACTGCAATGAGAGGGTGGGTGGTTACACAAATTGGGGGAAGAGGAAAAACGGATGTAACCCTTTAGTAAAATGAGACGGGTTGATTTTTTATTTTTATTTTAATGTGAATTTATCTCAACCATTAGATCATAACTAAGACAAAAGTTCCACAAGGAACAAGGTCAAAAAAAACATATAGATGCATCCTGACCATTCATTTTTTTTAATTATCAAAATGATCCAACGGTGGTGTTGAAACAATGACCATCAAAATCACATCCCGCCTGTTTTTCATTTCATCTCATTTTCATCTAACATAAAACACACACACAACACACACACCCACCCTCCCTAATCGGAACCCTAACACATCACCACCATCACCATCGGAACCCTAAAACATCACCATCGAAACACATCACCACCATCACCATCACCATCATAACCCTAAAACATCACCATCGGAACCCTACTATCACCATCGGAACACATCACCACCATCATTGGAACACAGCGCCACCATCACCACCATCATCATACTCGGAACCCTAACATCAGCGCCATCGTGAAAACAACACCACCATCGATCAAAATAAGCATTTAAATGGACATACGAGAAGAAATCCGACTATCAAAAGAGGATAAGTTGCCAGAATCATCTGGTTTGCCTTATTCCGGTCAACAAAGTAAGTTTTTTCTTTTTTTTCTTTTTTTTGTTCGTTTGTTGCTTATTTTTTGTGCTTATTTATGTTTTTAGGGTTATTGTGTTTTAGATAGATGATAGTGCTTATTATGTGGTTGTGATGATTATGTTTTTTGTTAAGGGAGTTAGTTAATCGAAATGAGTATTCTATGGCAATATAGTGTTTTGTTTTTGCTGTGGGTCGCGAAAGTCGAAAATTGAGCGAGTTTGGTTATTAGTGTGTTAGGAAGGTTATGGATGATTGAGTTTGCGAAAAAGGTTTTCGAGACTAGTTTGAACCAAGGGTATGGTAATTCTGTTGTGAATCTCATGAGATTCTGTGTGTGAATCTCATGTGATTGTTATAAGCTCATTAGTTCATATACTTATGACTTATGTGGTTTTCGGCTTATGTTCCATAAGGTATTTTGTTGTGGCTTATTTTGAAACTTTTCGTCTCGTATAAGCTTATGGATGTTTGTTTGTTTCGGCTTCTGTTTTCGTCTCATTTAATATGTTTTGAGCTTTTGAGTGTTCTAAATTAGGGAATTTGTTACTGATTTCTTAATGAAATATGCAGAAGTTTGTAATTCTTTTTTGTTTACTAACGGTTTTTTTTTATTTTTTTGTTTAATATTAGGTGTTAAGGGACGGAGGGGTCTTATTTCTCCTAAGAAAGGTAAAAGTGATTCTCCTAAGAAACGTCAAAGGTCATTTTCTCCTAGGAAAGGGCGGGTTCTGATGAGTGAAAGGGTTTTCAACCCAACGCCGATAACTCAATTTAATCCGGTTACTAATGAAGTTTTGAATGATAATGTAAAGTTGGTTGTTATGACGGAAGATGCAGGTATTGTGAAGGAATATCCGATTATTGTGAACCAAAAGTTGGCGGCTGTTGTGAAGGATCCTTTAAGGTATAGTCGTAGTGTGAAGGGAAAGCCGGCCGGTGTGATCAATAAGCTGTCTCTTGGTAAAAGTAATGTTCCGATGGCTAAGGCTGATGTCGTTAAAAGTAGTGTTGATTAAGAGGCTCTTGTAGACAAGGCGAGTGTGCTGTCAGTTACTAAAACTAATGTACTGACACAACTTGAGACTGCGCCTGATGTTGTTAATGACAAGGTGTCTAAGGAGAGTGTGCTGTCTACTGGTAATGTTGTTAATGACAAGGTGTCTAAGGAGAGTGTGCTGTCTACTGGTAATGTTGATGTTGTCCAAGTTGATCCGGCTAAGGTGGTCATTCAGAGTGTGCTGACACAACTTGAGAATGCGCCTGATGTTGAGAATTCTGCGCCTGATGTTGGTAAAAGTAATTTGTTTTTCCAAATTATTTTACACTTCATTTAAACTGAATCACTTTGGTTAATCACATGAGGTTAGCTTATATAAATAAATGAACGTCTGAATCTCATGAGAATCACAACATAATCTCATGAGATTCACAACAGAATCCCATGAGATTCAGTGTAGAATCACATGAGATTTTTATGTAGTCTCATTTGATTTTAGTTTATCTCATATTATTCTCTTTGTAGTCTAATTACTAATTTCTTCTCTTTATATAAATAAATGGAGATTCTGAATCTCATGAGATTCACAACAGAATCTCATGAGATTCTCAAACAGATTCCCATGAGATTCAGTATAGAATCACATGAGATTTTTATATAGTCTCATTTGATTTTAGGTTTATCTCATATGATTTTCTATTATGTCTTTCATTTATTTATAGAAGACTGATAAGCATAACCTCATGTTATTAACTATAGTACATTAGACTGATGTGATTGAGATTGATAAGCATAAGGCCGATGTCATGAAATCGTCTAATGTAGTTACAGATAAGAATGTAGTTGCAGATAAGGTTGATGTGGCTAAGGATGTTGTCCAAGATGATCCGACAAAGGTGGTCAAGGAGTGTGTTGCGAAAGACAAACCAAAGGGTAGGTCTCTGTTCTCGTGAATAAGGACAATAGAGAAGGTGTTAATGACAAGGTGTTGGGTGTTGTTGCGAAAGACAAACCAAAGGGTAGTGTGTCATTTGTTGTTGTGCGTAAGGACAATAGAAAAGAAAATTCTAAGAAAGAGGTTTGTTTTATTTGTTATTCCAAGTTATTTTACACTTCATTTAAACTGAATCTCATGAGACTCACAACAGAATCTCATGAGACTCACAACAGAATCTCATGAGATTTTTATGTAGTCTCATTTGATTTTAGTTAATCTCATGATTCTATTATGGTTAATTAATTAATATAAATTAACTCTTGTGAGTAACTACTATTACATGAATTTGATCAACTACAGGCTTTGTTTCAAAAGGACAAGGCATTGAATGTTGTTTCAAAGACAAGCCAAAGTCTAAGGCTTCTAATTTGGGAAGAGGGGAAAATGGAAGGGTGGTATGGGATTCTGATTCAATTCCTTCTGATGAAGAAGAGATCTGAAATAAAAAGAAACCTGATCGAACAAAAGAACGTTAAAGGCTGGTTTGAAGAGAAGACGAGTGCGTTCCGATGCTTCAGATTCTTCTTCTATTGATTCAAAAGTTGTTATGCATTTCTTTTATTTTTATTCGATCAGTCAATTGACAAAGAAGGTAAATAGAGAAGAATTTTTTTTTCTTTTTTTTTATGACGAGCTGAGTGTGCGAAAAATAGGGGAAGAAAAATCTGACGAAGAACCTGTCAAGAAGTAGGAATCTGACGATGAGGGCAAGAAAGGTAAGAATAAAGGAAACAACTAATGGCTGAAGAAGCTGCATATCAAGAGTATCTTTCCAAATATCAGCTTTTAATGCAAAGGGAAAACTCCTGTATCCCTTTTTTCTACAGCAGAAATTCAAATGTGATATGTTGCGAGTTTTTAAGGATTATAGGGTTTTGTTCATTAAACATTGTCGCCATAGATAAACTCCAAATTGAAAAGTTTGGACGGTTTGTTATGTACGGTTAAAAAACTAAAGTGAGCTTCGATAATGGTGGATCAAATTTGAGGTAACCATTCAAAATCCATGATATGTTAGGTATTCTAGTTGGAGGACATTCTTTATTTAATTTGGTTGAAAGAGAAACTGGTGATGAGTTTGTAAAGAAGTGGGCTGCTCAATTTTCTCCTAAAGAATTGAAGCAAATCCGAGTTAATGATAATGCTTGGATTATTGGTTGGTTCTAAAGAAAATTGGACTTTCTTTTTTAAAGTTATTTTCTTACTTGTTACTAAACAATGTGTAAGGCTGCAGGGTTGGAAGACGAGATTTGACTGGATGTGTTAAACGCCTTCGGGACTGATACAATGATTTCTCTAGAATTGATTGGTGTGGAAATGTTTATGATGTCTTCGAGACAGTTGTAAACTCCGAATGGAACTAATAATTACCGGTCCATTACGTCATTATTGTAAGTTTCTAATTTCCACTAAATGTTCTTTTTCATGTTTCTAAATTTAGCTAAATTTTGTTTTTTTCTTTTATTATCAGCTTTTATATCTAGACTCAACCAATTTCGAAAGTTTTCCGGTTGTCCGCACACGGCCAGCTATTAAAAGTTGGACATCATACTTAATGAAACAAAGGCAAGAGCTTGAACTTAAAAAGCGTGTGGTTGGGCTTTTACCTATTAATTCTGCATGGTCCAAAGTGAGATGGAAGAAGCTGAAGGATTTATTGTTTCTGCAGAAAATTCTGAGAAACAGGTATGTGTTTTAGATTCATAATAATATCACATTAATATGACATTTGAATCTCATGAGATTCTGAGTGAATCACATGAGATTATGAGTGAATCACATGAGATTCAAATGGAATCTCATGAGATTCAAGTGGAATCTCATGAGATTCCACTTAAATCTCAGGAGATTCAGTCACATGAATCACATGAGATTATGTCTGATCTCATGAGATTCACACTAAATCTCAAGAGAACAAAAGAATCTCATGAGATTAAGAGTTAATCTCATGAGATTCACTATGAATCTCATGAGATTCATAGTCAATCACATGAGATTGAGAGTGAATCTCATGAGATTCACTATGAATCTCATGAGAGGTGAATCTCATGAGATCCTGTCTGATGTGATTTTATATGAAGTCTCCTATCTGATCTCTTGTCTAACTACATTTATAATTTTGGTGAAATACAGGATTTCTTTAAAAAAGCTGAAGAAAAACTTTCCTTAATTTGTGCGGAAAGAGTAATGCTTGAAGAGTATATGAGGAAAGCTCGTTTAGAGAATCCTGGTGATGGGAAGTTTATTGGTCTTCATGAAAAGTATTTCAATCTTTTTAAAGATCCGATATCATTCGAAGATGATGGAAATGGGAATAATGTTGGGGATGATGATGATGGGAATGGGGATGATGGGGATGATGATGCGAATGATGGTGATGGAAATGTGGATGAAAACGATGCGAATGAATGTGATAAAAATCCAAATGGGAGCAATCAGAGTTTTGGTTTTAACAAGATCAGTTTAGATGATTTTGGTAATGATAGCGGTCCGACTGAATCAGAACCAGTCGATCCAACTAAACAAGGAACCGTTGTTGATGTAAATACAGCTGAAGAAGCTGAAAATACAGTTGAAAATTGTGTAATCATGAGTTCACCTGAGGAATTTACGCAATGGTTAAATAAAAATGTTAATTTAGTTGGAGAGGCATGTGATTCTATAGTTGCTGAGTACTTACACGTAATATTCTTACTCTACAGTTTTTTGCCTATTTCGTAAAAAAAAATTATTTTTAATTAAATCTTTTTTTCAGGGCGATTTATTTGGTGATAATTCGGCGGCACGGGAAGCATTGAATGAAGTGGTTATTCCTCAGATACAGCCTACCCAAAAAAGAGTTGTGAAACCATCTTCTTATGTCTTATCCCCGTATATGAACAAGAAGACAAACGTGGTTCCCAAAATTACAAAGATGGAGTTTATTGTTGGGAACAGTTTGTTTGCTATGCAGGGTGACAAGCTGTAAGTTAATAAAATTATTTTTTTGTTTAATTTTTGTGATGATTCAGGGTGATTTTTGTTTGGAATCCCATGAGATTCACTTTGAATCTCATGAGATTCACTCTGAAATCACATGAGATTCAAAGTGAATCTCATGAGATTTCACTCTGAATATCATGTGATTTCACTCTGAATCACATGAGATTTTGTTTAGTATTCGTTTATATATTTACACTATGAACATGTTTTTCATATAGTGAGAATGTATTTGAAGCACATTTTGAGAAGTTCGTTCTATATGGAATTCGTTTGAATCTGGAAACTTTATCACCCGGTTTGTGGCTTGATGCGAATGTAATAGACTGTTGGGGTGCCATTCTTAATTATGAAGAGCGTTTTCGAGCTGCTGATTCCAAATCAAGGCACTTTTTCCCAACTGGTTGTATCGTAAGTATTACAAATTTATAATTTTTTTATACAAGTATTTTGTTTTTTGATTATACTTAATATGATATATAATACAGACAGAATCTATGTTGGATGGAACCTTTACTTCTTTTGATGAGAAATGGAAAAGATTTTCTGATCAAGTAAACGCTCAGTTTAACGGCAACGAAGGTGGTAGGGGTCTTGAAGGCATCGACTTGGTAATTTTTTTATTCTAAAATTGCACCTTTTTGTTTTTTACATTTATTTATTATATTAAGTTTTTGTTTTATTTAAAACAGGTGCTTTTTCCAATTTGCAACTCCCAGCATTTGTATGTGGTTGTCTTCAGTCTTACCAAAACAACCACGATGACCATACTTGATAACAATCCGGGAACATATGATTCAAAATATAAAGATGTTTGTGATCTTCTTGTAAGTATTTTATCAGCTCCATTTAATTCTTTTTTCACAGAATATCACATTTGATTCTCATGAGATTCAGAGTGAATCACATGAGACTCACAGCGAATCTCATAAGATTCACAGTGAATCTCATAAGATTCAGAGTGAATCTCATGAGATCAGAAAGGATCTCTTGAGATTAATTTTTTAATCTCATGTGATTCATGTTTGAAGGCAGTCTAAAACAATATCACATTTTTTTATTCTTTTGGTGTAGAAAAAGTTATTTTCCCGGCATTTGAAGCTGTATGGTCACCCTAGGCATGCTACGGTTGCTAGAGTATAAGCACCACATTTCCCAAAGTTGATGGGAAAACCTAATGAGTATTTTTATCGAGTTGTGTGTAATTTTCAACCGCCATGCTGCATCATGGAAAATTTTAACGGTGGACCTGCTTCTGATTTTGATTGTGGGCTTCCTGTCGAGTCGCAGTTGTAGCTTGATATCTTGAGGCGACTTAGATTTAAGTTTGCAACAAAGATATTGTTGCATGAGATCAATTTGCAGTCCGAGAAGATGGTTGAATTTGCAAAAAACAAAAGGAGTTGACAAAAAGGTCAATTTGAAAAGATAACGTTAATCATTAATGCATTAAGAATAGGGACGGGGTGTTCGCATAGACAATTGATAATCGTTGTGTTACAGTGGCTGGTAGTTTGATTATGGTAGAATCTTTTTGGGCTTTTTTGTTGTTTCACTAAATCAGTTTCTTTTGTTGTGGTAGTCCTGATTATGGTAGAACCAATTTGGAGTAGTATTTTTTTTTGATTGATTATTGTAGTCTTATATGATTGTAACAATTTGGAGTAGGTCTGTATTATTGATTTTATGGTAGTCTGATTATTGTGTCTGCGTAAATCTGTTTCTTTTTGTATTCTTATCATTTTTTTGTTGTTTTAATGTAATTGTGTAAGACTTTTCAAAATATATTGGTTCAGTCGAATATCAATGAGATTCAGTGTGAATCTCATGAGATTAGAAAATTGTGGAATTCATGAGATTCAGTAGTCTGCATATGATTTCATAGAGATTCATGTAAATTATGTATATTGTTTTCAGACTGCTCTCAAACATGAATATCAGGAGATTTTCAGAGTGAATCTCATGAGTATTCAGAGTGATCTCATGAGATTCTAATTATAGGATTCTTATATAAAATTTGTAGTAACTAAAAGAATTCAAATATGAAACAAGAATAATTCCATAACCATAAGTATTTGAACAAGATCAGATAAGTATTTGAATAATAAAAATGTGTTCAAACATCAGTAACCGATGACGCCTTTCATTTTTTTCTTGCCTTTGGATTTTCGTGACAAGTTGTTTTGGTATGTTCGTTTGTCTTCACTTTACAAAATCCACAAGGCCTTACTTTTTTCTTTGCACCTGTAATCGCTGTTTCTCGTTCACTCTTTAAACGTTCTCCTTTATTCAAATGTTCTCCTTTGTTCACAACTTTTGTTGGATTTTGCACTTCAATTTCATTGTTTTTTGTTATTGAAAAAATCACCTCAATTACTTTCAGTATCTTCTTGAAGGGGGGGTTTTGGCATATCGCTGTCACGTCTATCCAAGAGTTTCTTTGTTTTGTAACAGGTTCCCATTTTCCTTCATCTTTGCTCAACAAGAATAAAGTATCATACAACAAAAAATTTGCCTCATTTGTAAGTCTTTCAATTGTTACATTTTTTTCACCATATATGTTTTTTTGTCTTCGCAAGTCGGGAGGTATTATGTCCCTTGTCCAGCGCCTCAAAATGTATTGTTTTGGTATAAACATGAATTATCACGATTCTTGAACACTACAAAATATTCATATGTCGCCAAAGAACCTGTATCGGGAAAATTTCTGCAATGTTTAATACCAACCGAACCATCTTATATATTTCTTATTGCCTTTCTCACAAAAAACTACAAGTAATAAGAATGTTATTAGAACTACCCAGATTCGGAAATAGCCCAGAGATTCCAATATGATAATTATGAGATTCAGTATGAATCTCTTGAGATTCCATGTAAATCTCATGTGATTCTCTTGTGAATCTCATGGAAATCTCTTGAGATTCATATAAATTTTTTATTAATTTTTTTGGTTCAAGTTTTTATTAATTTTTTTGTTGTTTTTTATTAACAAATATACAATTAAATAAATATTCAAATAATTAAGTAGAATCTCATGAGATTTAAGAGTAAATCTCATGAGATTCAGTATGAATCTCATGAGTTTAGATATTTCTCAAGAGATTCCGAGTGAATCTCATGAGGACTTCAGGAGTGCATTTGTAACTTAAGAATTAGGTTTTAAAACAATAAAGACTATTTATAGTCTCTCGCTGTTTGAGTTTTCTTCTTCTTCTTTTCCTTTCTTTCCTTTTTTTGTTCAAAAAAGTGATTTATTTTCATTCGCTTCTTGGTCTTCTAATAATGACAGTTTCACAACTTCAATTATATTTAAACCTTGAATCGTTACAATTCAACAACCTTCATTTATTTCGTTTGACAATCAAAAAACCTGTCCTAGTGTATACTCGTACTGCTGCCGTTCATTATCTATTGTGTACTACACTTTGGCGCTGCTCATCAATTGTGTTGAAAGTTCTAATTTCTCTTGCCTATACCTTTGCTTTCCATGGCTGATCGCATATGAAATCATGAAATATACAGAGCGTTGCTCCAGGGCTTTGAAACTCTTGAAGAACGAGTTTTCACTTTCAGATCCTTGAAGTTGGTTCCTCACTCAATCCAATAATGGAGAGTCAATAAAAAAGCGGACCTCAAATTTCTCGAAGATTGTACATTTTTGTCACCCATTATTTCTCGTTTTTTTTTTTCCATCCTCATCTGTTTTTTCAATCAAAATCCTCAATCAATTGTGTCCATTTCTATTCAAAGCGTCCAATGGTTCAATGAAACATTTTCATAAACACATCTTACCAAAACGTTATTTTGAAAATCTGGTTTCATTGTATATTTCGCTTTACAAACTGTTTGGATACAAATGAGTTATTTGTTTAATCAATAGATACAAAAGTTAGGCATCGTGATTGATCAATATTTGAATCTATGAGATCTTTTCTGATCTCATGAGATTACACTCTGAATATTAATTTCACTTTGAATCTCATGAGATTCACTCTAAATCTCATGTGATTCACTCTGAATCTCATGAGATTCAAAGAGAATCTAATAAGATTCAACATAAATCATTTGATATTTCAGAGACATCACCTGAGATTCAATAGTTATGTGAATAAAAATACCTTCAATGGAATTTTTTGCATAATGTGCCACATGCAAAGTCTGTGTTTGGATTTCTTAAAAACGGCTTCAATAGCTCTCATGCGCCGTCTTGTCGGTCACACTAATCATGGTCGGGTTCTTTAAGAAAGCCGACATGCAATGCCGAGTAGCTGCCACGTGTAAGGATTGTGTATTTCATGTAAGAAAGCATTCCCGAAAAGCCTAGTGGACAATTTCCCATGATTTATCGATGCCAATGAATGGTACAAAGTCTTATATGTTGTTACCCGATATCAAAATTCTTTTGTTTAGTACTTGTGCAGACAAAAGAATCACATGAGAATTCATCAGTAGACACCATGATGATGTCCGAGAAGAATCTCTTGAGGATTCAACTAGAATCACATGAGATTCCAGTAGAATCTCATAAATTCTCAAGGGATTTACAAGTGAAAATCTGATGACGATTCAGTTAGAAATCACATGAGTTTCCAGAAAGGAATTCTATTTGAGATTGCAACTAGAATCACATGAGATTCAAGTGAAATCTCATAAGATTCACAGGATTCACAAGAGATTCAAGGGAAATCACATGTGATTTCCTACAAATAAGCTATATTTCTAAAGCAAAACAGTGATTCACTTACTGTTGCCTGTTGAAGGTTGCGATCCAAAGATACTATGCTCCAAACTCTTTGTCAGTTACATTATGGCAACTTCACGGCCACAAAACATGGCAATTCAACGCAGAGTTGTTTACCTTATACTCAAAATGTTATTTTTGGCACATAATTTTTTCTGTTTTCCATTTTGTTTATAAGCATTTGTGCGTCACTTTCACCTATAAACTGATTAACATCCCTTTGATGATTCTTAAAATCATCGCTCGTCCCGTGAACATATTCATACCCGCCTTTCATGCTACAATACAAGTTATGTGCTCTTGTTGCACCAATTTTATTGTGCGGCTTTGACTACATAAATTTTTTCCTGATTGATTTCATATTTATTTGTTTATTTGTAAAATGTTTGTACTCTTTTGGGATAAGCATTTGATTGTGTTTGGGTTTAAGCTCTCTTTTTCTATCTTTTTTTTTAACTTCGTATTTCTCAGAAACACTATCCAAAAATATCTTATACGAGCTTTGCAACCTGTTACATGAGTTGTTGTATTTCTTTTTTGTTTGTTATATTGGAACAAGGTGTTGATTTTAATACCTTTTTGGAAACACCTTTCTTTGTTAAAATAATTGTTATATGTTGAACCGCTTCTGATTTGTTTTCCTTTTGGCCTCCTTTTTTATACTTCAAACCAGCCATTTCAGGTATTTTGTATACATAATATAAAGCTTCATCTATTGTACCATAGTTAGGTCCCTTCTAATGGTATAGGAATTCCTTCTACTTGCGGGCTCACCAATAAATTGATCACAGTGTCCATTCTGCTCGTATATAGTAGGTCTTGGTTTTATACATTCTGTGTATAAAAAAAGAATGACATTTGGATTTATAATATATCACATTTGAATCTCATGAGATTAAGAGTGAATCTCATGAGATTAAAAGAGAACTCATCTAGTGTCAAAAAAGTCTCATGAGATTACCAATTTTTAAAACAATTTTTGATATAGTGGATTAACTTTTGAATCTCATGAGATTCCACTTGAATCTCTAGATTCAAGGAATAAGCTGATATTTATTAAAAAATAATACTCAAATTTGAATTATCATGAGATTCCAGGTGAATCTCATTTGATTTACAATAATATCACATTTGAATCTCATGAGATTCAGAGTGAATCTCATGAGATTCAAGTAGAATCTCAAAGTGAATCACTAGTGTCAAAAGTCTCATGAGATTCTAATTTTTATAACAATTTTTTATACTAGTGATTCACTTTGAATCTCATGAGATTCCACTTGAATCTCATGAGATTAAAGGAATAAGCTGATATTTATACTAGTAAATCACCTGAGATTCAATTAATAAGCTGACATTTATACTAGTGAATGGACAATTTTTATAACAATTTTTGATACTAGTGATTCACTTTGAATCTCATGAGATTCCACTTGAATCGCATGAGATTCCATTTATACTAATGTCAGCTTATTTCAAATTCAAAACAACTTATGTCTCATGAGATTCCAATTTTTAGAACAATTTTTGATACTAGTGATTCACTTTGAATCTAATGAGATTCCACTTGAATCTCAGGAGATTCCATTCACTAGTATAAATGTCAGCTTATCACTTGAATCTCAGCTTATTACAAATTCAAGACAGCTTATCACTAGTATAAATGAGACACCTGAATTAAAAATTCAAGACAGCTTATTACAAATTCAAAACAGCTTATTACAAATGGAATCTCATGAGATTCCATTTATTAGTATAAATGTCATCTTATTACTTGAATCTCAGCTTATTACAAATTCAAGACAGTTTGTTACAAATCTCATGAGATTTCACCTGTAACTTCTTCCATAACTTCTTCCATAACTGTAACTTCTTCCATAACTTCTTCCATAACTTCTTCAACAATAACTTCGTTTAGTTTCTTTAGTTCTTCTTCATCCATTTGGAGCGATGTTTCTTCATCCATTTCGTTTAGTTTATTACTTGAATCTCAGTTTATTCCGGTGATGGTGGTGATGTTTCCGGCGATGGTGGTGATGTTAGGGTTCGGATGATGATGGTGATGTTAGGGTTCCGAGTATGATGATGGTGGTGATGGTGGCGCTGTATTCCGATGATGATGGTGATGTGTTCCGATGATGGTGGCGATGTTTGCGGTGTAGTATGGATGCAGACTTTTTTCCGGCGGTGGTTTTAGTGTTCCTCCGATGGAGGTGTGTTTTTTAGGATAGAGAAAAAAATAAATAAATGAGATGGAGGTGTGTTTTTTTTGCATTATATATGTGTGAAGGATTGAATCATGGCCATTGGATGTGAATAATATAGATGGCCAAGATCAAGTAATTTTGATCTTTTTTTGCCCTTGCTTTTTGAGGATCTCACCTCTCATAACTAAATGGAGGGTGAGGATGAGTTCATTGGGTCTATGAAAAAATGGGGTCTATGTTGAACTTTTGGCTCTATATAGTACTGTTGAGTACAATACTAAGCTCATCTTTTTTATGCAACTCGATTTATCTTATATGTACCTCGTGTCTATAGAATCCGTATAAAATTAACTTTAAGTACCTTAGATGTCATAATATAGTTTGTAACACTTGTGAGACAAATCCAATAAAACCAATAATGCTATGTTATGTTTTTTCAATGTAACTTGCATAAATTACTACTAGTAACAAATGGATTTTTAATATGTCAAATTTCTTGAAATTCACCTAGTTTCACATTTTAATTTTTAGTTTTAACAAAATAAAACTAATTACTTTTATACTTTTAATTTGTTTTGCTTATGTAGAAATTCTGTAAATCAAGTAACTGGGTGGCACGACCTGCATATCAAGTTTTGGTAGGCAAATTGCTCGATGGAGAAATATCTATCATTTTGAGAAAAGAAATACGGAATAATACTTAGGAGGACATGGAACTATAGAAGATCTTGCAACGACACAGTAAAATAGTTTTCATCGAAGGCAATTTGATTTTATGATGGGGTGCACTTTAATAAAAAGGTTAAAAAAAATTACACTAAAATATGATTTTATTTGGCGAATCATAGAGAGCACCGCCCCTCATAACTCATATGTAAGTCCGCCCCTGGTAAAATGTTGTCATTAAAATGTGTGGGTTTTCAGGTTTAATTTTTATTTGATGCAAAAGCTATGAAGTGGAAACACTAATCTTTTAAAACGAGAAGCCTTTATCTAATTTTAACTTGTGTGGCGGTGAGTCCAAACTATGGGTGTTAACAATCCGAGCAGAGTCGTGTTCTCGACCGAACTCAAATAACTTCTATAAATTGGCTCGAGCTCGAATATTTTTTTGTTGTTCGAGCTCGAAGCTCTTTTAAGATTTTTAACTTTTTTTTGTACTCCTACAATAAACCAAAGGTGTTAACAAGTCGAACTTTTAACGAGCTACTCGAACTCGAGCTCAAACCTAACTTTCAAGCTTAAGATGCTCGTATAAATAATCGAGCTTGATAGGCTCGTTTATTAACTTAAGCTCAAGCTCGAAAGCTCGTTTACAAATATAAAAATTGTTCCAATGCTCAAACTAAAGTTTACGTAACTTATAAGCTCAACAAAACTAGTTTAGAAACACACAATCAATAATGTTTTATAACATCTAAAGCTTATTCAATATAAGGTGAGAGCTTTGCTTATGTAGAGTTTTTTTCCTTGAAAGTTTTTATCTTCAAAAAATGTGGGATAAGTCTACTAGCGATGTCCGTCATATATTTTAATTTCTCTTGTTCTTTTGATATTTTCAAACTATATTTTTTATTTTTTGTCTAAGTCTTCTTAGTAAGCAAAGAAAAGATATCGTTATACTTTTATATTTTTCTAATATTAAAACGAAAGTAAGACAAACTTATACACATACAATAATAGCTAATGATTATATTAAAGGGCTTTTATCTTCCTTTCATAAATAACTAGCTCATAACCCGCGTTCAACACAAGCAATAATAAGTAAAAATCGAGTGACTTTATGGACGTGAACAATTTATAGTAAAAATCAAGTGAGTTTATTGACGTGAACAATTTATACATTTAATTCAATGACTTAATTTATATACCAAAATAAATATTAATCATCTCTTTATTGTACATTTTCTACTAGTTATAGTTATAGACTCGAGAGTCATGTTCGTACCCATCCGACGTGAAACATGACTCGTCACTTTTTCTATTATCCATTACAATCTGAAACAGATGTGAAACAAACCGGCCTTGAAGTGTTGTTTGATATCTTAGCTTAATGCAAAAGGAATCTATATGAGAAAAAAATGATTAGGGGATGGTATAAATTATAATTCAAGATCGATAAAACATTCGACAATCCATATTAATGTATATTGCTTCCTAACCTTATTCACCGAAAAAGTATCATCATTGGATAGCTTCCAAATGCACGAATCAGAACCTACAATCTTATCACTCTTCAAACTAGCAATATCGAGAATACGAGTATCAAATTCGGTTTTCGTTCTACCCATTGTGATCGGCCTACTCCGATCCCAATCCCAGGATCCATTGACAACACGTTGACGAATAAAACAATCCTTGTTATTAGCGAGATTGAATAATCTGTTATATCTAATGCAAAGGGGCTCGTCACCTAACCAGGTATCCTTCCAAAAAAGAATAGACGAGCCATCACCAACCTTGAAACGAATGGAGTTAAGAGGAACGATACCACTCGAGCGAAGATAACTAATCGTTCCAAAAATGCTAGCCCATACTTCGTTCGTTTGACAGCCTCTAAGATACCATGGATGACTTTAACCACGTGAACCCAGAGGGCATTCGGATTTTGAAAGAGACATCATCTTCATTTTAACAGAAGAGCCTTATTGAAAGCTTTATGGCTACCAACGCCGATGCCTCCTTTATCAAGAGAAGCAAGAATATTCGACCATTTGACCCAAGTAATCTTTCTGGTATCTTCGTGACTACCCCAAAAGAACGTAGCACGTAAGCTTTCAAAGGACTTAACAACCATTTCGGAAACCTTGAATATAGATATGTAATAAATACCAAGACCTCCTAACACGGATTTGATGAGGGTAAGACGTCCGCATATGGAAAGGAGGTTGGCCTTCCAACCCGACATTCTAGCTTTAAAACAATCCATGAGAACCTGCCAGTTCACAATGCGACTCATATTCGAACCAATAGGTAAACCAAAAGAAAAAGAGAAAGTACTTGGTTCAAAACCGGTACACGCAGCCATAGAAACGATCTCATTATTCGAGACCCCAACACCAAAAACGTTTGATTTATGAACATTAATCTTGAGGCCAAAAGCAATGTAAAAGATGTTGAGGATCCGTATAATATTTTCCATATCATTTTGGTTCCACTCGAAAATGATAATGACATCATCGGCATAAAAAAAAGGTAGGATAAATGGATACCCGAGGAACCAATCGTGACTCCATAAAACACGTTGGCAGCCAAACCGTCGTTAAGGGCCATATGAAGACCTTCCATAACAATGATAAATAAGAAAGGTGACAAAGGGTCCCCTTGTCTCAATCTTCTCCTTAAGTAAAACTCTAAAGTAGGACTCCCATTAACAAGGTCCTAGCCGACATTAAACCAACTTTAATCTAAGTACGCCACTTAATTCCATATCCTAGCTTGTCTAGGACATAGTTAAGATACCTCCAACTTACATAATCAAAGGCTTTTTCAAAGTCTACTTTGAACAACATCAGCTTCTTTTTACATTTCTTGTACCAATCAACAATCTCACTAAGGATGAGAGGACCATCAAGGATTTGTCGACCCGAAATAAAAGCTGTGATACCCCGCAAATTTCCGTTCAATAATATAGCCGTTTCCGTTTGTTAATTTAAATTTTTAAAGTTTCGTTTAACTTTTACGTTTAACCAGGAAGTTGTTCTGTTATTATCTAAGGATCGTTACCGGGAGTGAACCGGGTTACCAAACGTTGTAGTATTTTGGCAATGTCCACATTTTAGCATTTTAAGGCAATATCTAAAATTTCATAATTTTCCGTGATACCGTTACTCGTTTTCGTTGTTCGCGTGCTACGTGTTCTACTTGATCAATATGTGCAAGTTAGGAACCATGAAAATTAATTCATCTCAAACCCACTAACTCTTACATGGTGGAGACCATAATGGTCCCCCCCTGGCTTTATGCTAACCGAATACACACACACATGCATGCATGGGATGCCATTTTTGAATTTTGAATCAATAAGACACACATGAGCCAACATGTGACTATTTTTGTCCACCTCGAACCTCATTGGTAGATCAAATTGGTCCCCCCTTGTTCTTTGGCTTGGTTCGAAAGACACACACACAACATACACTTTTAGTGTGTGAAATTTTGTTCTTATATATCGCATGTATATCTCATTCTCATCTTATTATTCACACACACAAATTTTGAGTTTTCTCTCTTCTTTCTTTGCTCTCTCTTGTCCGAAAATCCTCAAACACACACACACATTCATAAATTTTCCAATCTTGATCAAAAACCTTTGAAGATATTGTTCGTGGTTAATACTTTTTGTATTCGGGTTAATTATAAACAACGTTTGGGTTGTTTCTAGTCATCAATCATCCTTCTAAACCACCTCTTTTTGTAAGTCTCTTAATCTTTTTAAAACTTGTACTTTTATGATCATCTTAATGCATACATACTAGTTGTACAACTTGTTTCGTAAAAATAAAGATTTTGAAACTACGTAAACCTTAAAAGGTTATACCTATTGCTCAAAAATAATGAAAGAAAATATAATGAAATTATAGTTTTGTGATCGTGGTTATTTTCGTGTAATAAAAATGTTAGCTTATGGCTTATTATGTTCGGCTTATATTTATTGGCTTATTTTTCTAGCTTATTTTGAAAGGACAAATGGTGAACTTATTCGGCTTAATAAATAAGCCCGAATACGGCTTGCTTGGGCTTTTAGCCGCGTCCCACATCAAAGGCCCAACACCACGAGCTTATTCTTGAGCTTAAGTGGTTCGACTTATTTTACTTGGGCTTATCGAGAGTTTATTGTAGCTTATTGATGAACTGAGGACTTATTCGATGCTTATTGGCTTAACGGACTTAATAAATGGGGCCATGTGAGCTTATAAGGTTTCAGCCTAACACACAAGTCCAAACCGTGACTTAAGACCCACGGTTGGCTTAATGGGTCTTTGTCTTGGCTTATTGTGAGCTTATTATTAAGTCTCATATTTAATATTTAAGCGTTTTGCTTATCGGACTATATGGGTAAGTAAAGCTACATTTTTGATAAAACGGGCCAAGGCCCAACATAAATACAATACACCAAGGCGTAAAGCTATGTTGTAGCTTATTGAATAAGTTCATGAATAGCTTATTTAATAGTGTACGACTTAAACGCTATACGTTTAACTTATTTTGAACGTTAGACATTACGAATAATAAAAATTAGGCTTATTGGGTCTAAAAGCCCAATAAGGGACCGAATGGTCCTTTGACTGATTTTAAAGGAGATTTGATGATGTATAGTTTGTAATTATGAAAAGTGGATTGAAAGTGATTTGAAAATGTTTATTTTAAATAAAGTCTACGACTTTGGAAAACGTGTAAATCGAACGGGTCTTGCCGAAATTTTTATAAATTATTTATACTTAGACAATACTAAAAAACGCACATGATAAAACTAGATACACGGGAATTTAATAATGTGCCGAACAATATATATATATATATATATATATATATATATATATATATATATATATATATATATATATATATATATATATATATAATCTATATTTTTACTTAGACATTTATATGTATGTAATATTAATATACATACTATTATTATTCGTTTTACGTACGAAAGCATTTTAATTACTATACGATCACAAACGTTAATTTTTGGAAATATATTAACAAAAGTACACTAGTATATCCTTATGCATTATCCGCAATTCTACACTACTCCGATATTAAACCAGACCTTAATTTCATAGGTTGTCTTTACGAACCGTCGTTCGTTACCGAATGATTTTATTTCTAGACTAATCACTACTTCAATTCACCAATCAAGGTGAGTTCATAGCCCCACTTTTACTCGTTTTAAATAATTGTTTTATAACTTGGGTGAGAAACATTGCTTGTTTTTAAAATTGGACACAAGTACTATACGCGAGAAATTCACTGTTTACGTGTTGCCTAAGTAGCGATTAGACCACTATTGCCCGAATTATCAAGAACTGTTAATCACCTTTAATCGACTGGCTGGTTAAGTGAGCGCGAGTGAATTAATAGATCTATTGGGACTAATTATCCCTATCCAAGTAAGAAGCACTTACTAGTTCGAGTTTGCCAAGAACTAACGGATATATGTCATGTCGAAACTAGTTAGGTGGTCTTTGGTCGGACATCTGAAGGGCAAGCCTTATATAGCAGTGTACATGCTTTCTTTCAGTATTAGCTTCAGTGTCATGAGCTTAGTGCAACGTAAATGTCTCTTTATATGAAGTTGTATCTCCTATAACTGTCGCATACGTTTTGATAATCTTGTGGCCCACATTAATTATGTTTGAACTAAACCTATGAATTCACCAACTTTATATTGATATTTTAAGCATGTTTTTCTCAGGTGCTTAGCCTGGATGTCGTTGCTTGACTTATATGAAGTCTAGTTGCCCTGACCGGTTTACCAAAAATTTATCTATGTCTTTATATACCGTTGTTGAACCTATTTTAGCTTCCGCATTTTAACTCTTGAAACTTTTAAATTTGATCAATGTAAACTTATTAATATTTTAAATTTATGCAACAGTTTTTATTTTCAAAACGTACCCTTAGAGGCCATTCTTTATGCTTTGTACTTCAGATATTCAGTGACGTCACGCCCTTGGACACTAAATCGGACGGGACCCTATTTGGTGGTGTGACAAATTGGTATCAAGAGCCAAGGTTATAGAGAACCAGGTAGTATAACTAGGTCTAGTCTATAACCAGTATGTGATCCTACGTGATTATATGTGCCTTACGTGATTTTACATATACGTACT
The DNA here is from genome assembly GCA_026074375.1 of Tanacetum coccineum. NCBI lineage: Eukaryota > Viridiplantae > Streptophyta > Magnoliopsida > Asterales > Asteraceae > Tanacetum > Tanacetum coccineum. The sequence continues at coordinate 35,566 of BQNB010003855.1, forward strand.
ATGTATATGTACTATGTAATTAAATACTAAGTATAACTAATACTACTATAATTATATTGCATTCTTTTCGCGGTACTGCATTCGATGGTTTATTCATTCATTCGTTCGTTTATTTACCCATTTGATCATTCTTTTTCAGCATCATGCATGGTTGGTACAAAGGATGTTTATATAAACTTTTGCTTATGCAGGTCATGACTATCTCTGTTATCTCAGTTTCATCAGATTCGTCTGAGGAGAGTGTGGGGACATCTACTGGACGAGTTATCTTATTTGGTACTATCCCTACCACTATTCCTGATACTACACCTTTCGTGATTCCACCTTCTACTCATATTGATACCTCATTGACACCCACATCACCTGACTATACACCCGCATCACTTGATTACTGATGACATTAAATAGCGTCTATTTTATAGCATCATTTATCCTATGTTATTAATCCATTTTGTATAGTTATTGCAAAGAATTGTTACTTAATCATTTATATTTAAAAATTGCAGTAATTATGGAGTAATTGGTGAAACTTAGCAAAAGGCGCGCATTCAGGAGCTTAAATGAAGATATTTTGAAGATTACTGTTCTGAAGACCAATATGTCGTATCCATCAAGGAAGATACGGCGTATCCGTGCCTGCACTCTCCACAGACCACAAAAGGAATGAAGATCAATACGCCGTATCCAGAGGACTCAATACGCCGTATTCAAGATATGAAATCAATATAATGTTCTGGAAGATATCAAACGTGGTCTCTACTCAAAGAAATCCCCAATACGCCATATCCAATACATGGATACGCCGTATCCAACCGACTTCCAGACCTTATAATTAGAAAACTCAAAAACGAATTTTAAGTGTACTAAATCATATTCTCGATACCTAAACCACAAAAGTCCATTTTTGGAGGAGAAAAAGAGCAGAAGAGGTCGAGCAACGTATTCAATTCCATAGGAGACATCGTGTAATTCCATATACTTTAGTAATCATTCAGTTTTTTGTATCATTCGTTAACTCGGTTAGTTTACCTTGGCTAAATTATTACTCTTGTATTTATTATGACGTTTGAAGGCTAATACCTTTGAGTATTAGCCATTATAATGAAGATCTGAATGTTTGGTATTTGTTTATATCGATTTCTTGATTTATCGTTGAGTGCTTGTTTATGTTTATCAATTTATACTTGTTTACGCGCTTTTGTATGCGACCTATCATTCAACTAGATCTAGCAAAGTGGACCAAGCGGATCTAGAGTTTGGGATAGATCTCCATATAGTAATTTATACATCTAGAATAATAGTTACACAAGTATTATCCTTCTAAGTCTGTGTCTAGGATACGCTTCGGGCTTAACTAGTTAATTGGATATTGCTGATGATTTATTGATCGTGTTGACTAGCAAGTGACCTAGATAATTCAACAAATAACGTTCTGATTCCGTTAGATAGTTGGACAAGTGAACTACTAGTGTATAGATTGCCATTAAGCGGTAAGTGGGTAAAGTCTCTTTGAGCTAGGGTTTAACAAGATCACCATTGCTTTAATCCCTAAGATAGATTATAATCAGCAAATAAGGATGCTTTATGCGAATGCTTTAATTATGACAGAATTAATGTGTCTAGGTCTTAGGATGATGTAACGCCTAAGTCTTAAGAATGATATGCCACCTCGAGAGAAGAAATCATTGCACTTAATAAACAAATCAACGTACTAATCAGATTAATAATGGTTAATACAGTTTTCTTATATAAGGTTCGACCGCTCTTTTATCTTTTGTTTATCAGCTTGCGTGGGTAACAATGTCTTGAATTGATTGTAGTCACCAACCAAACCGTGCCAGTCTCTCAGGCTGAAAACCCCCCTTTTCCATTAGAATTAGGATTTAGACTGACATAGGTTTAACATAGGATTAGAATATAATTAACATAGATTAGACAACCAAGATATTAATTAAATTGATAGAGTTAACCTCGCTCTCAGTGATCGACACCCTACTTACCACGAAACTACTACCGATCGGGAACTGCCCGTTAAAGTGTTGTTTTTAGTTGAGTCGGCAAAATATAAATTTAAAACTTGAATCAATAAAATATATACCACACAACGACACATCAAGTTTTTGGCGCCGTTGCCGGGGAGTGAAAATTAATCTTGATTTTTATTTTGATATTTTGGTTTTTAACATTAGATTAGATCTAACCCTTAGGATTAGTGTAATTTAGATTAGTGTATATTCTTGTATATTCTGTAATATTTGTATATTTGTATATTTGTTTGCTTGTATATATTTGTGTGTTTGATTTCTGCATTGTATATTTTTGCATATTGTGTGTTTGTGTGTTTTCTGCATTATTCAAAGTACGCTGTAAAAAATTTTCAAACCAATACGGTGTATTCATTTTTTGGATACGGCGTATAAATTTTTTTCAAACCAATACTGTGTATTCGACTCTATCATCCATACGGCGTATTCATTTCATTGAATACGGCGTATTAAGCTATTTGACAGTTTTTTTCCTAGCGAATTTATTACAGGTTAAAATAGACAACCCCAACATCACTATGAAGGAGTATATAAGGCTTGAGGAAGAAAAAGCTCGTAGGCGTGGTAAGGCATATAACTGGGAAACTGCTACGTATGGTAAGATCTGGGATAATAATGACGTTCTCGACCTCGAATCTATTGAAACTGAATTCCCAGCTATAGTGGGGGGATGGGAATTAGAATGATCACTTGTCCTATTTTTCACAATAAAAAGCTTAAATTATGCTCAAATTTAAAAAAAATTCAAGCATACTTTTGTTAAATTACTTGTTACATAACCCGCACACAATAATCCTTGTTAGATATTGTGAGGATTTAACCTTTCCGTTTCCAAATGTTTACCCAAATTCCACAAAATATGAGTGTGCCTGTGATGTTGTAAACTTTAGAACTTGGCTTGGTATATCTATTTGAAACCACAATAATAAGTATTATGGATTTAATTGTAGCAACTTGTTTAAATTGGTAAATCTTAGGATTACAACCAAATCGCCTATACATGTTGTTTATTAACTAACTACATCGGTTAGTTAACCTCCCGTTAAACCCTTCCACTCTCATCTTTAGAGTGATGATCCACTAGAACAACCCGTAGAGCCAATCCTTTAGGAATTTACACCAACTATTTGTTTCGTTACACCCTTACACCTTAACCTACCCTATTAGATTAAAGTTTAATTTACAGTTGCTAGTTGCTTAAAGTGTAAAGTTTGTATTTCCCGAGTCTTGTGTCATTTTCTATCTTTGGTGCGGTTGGAAATTTGCACATTGCAAATGGGAATGTATATTAGTAGTCAAAGCTCATGTGATTTTACTACCGTCACAATTATTGGTGAAACCGAAGAACGAAGAAATTACCGAAGGAATTATCCGGAATTATTATGATGGTGAAGATGGTGAAACTACACCGAGATTTGAAGAATAGTTAGCAAAAAAAATGAGAAAAAAATACAAAAAAAGAGAAAGAAAGTTTGAAGATAATCATTTCGCAAAAAGCATTACCGAAGGAATTATACGAAGGATCGATTATTCGTTGATACGTCTAAAAATCAACGATGTAGAGTATTATACAAAGTGGAAGATATCGCCACTTGCCTTGTAAAGTATGTAAAGTTTTGGGATGATTGGGAAGTTGATCGTTACGGGAATGCCAACTTAGGTTGTTGTTTTTTTATCTATGATCAAGACGTTGTAAATAGTTGTGTCTTAATCATGATAACGGTCGGGAAATAAGTGTCTAGCAACTTGTACTTTAGGCTTAATCTATTTGTTGTTTTCTCCCCATTTTTATTTAATAATAATTTACTTCCCTCTCAATAATGATTACAAAGTGTGTTGTACGGAATAAGGATTCATTACGATCGTGCATGTCTATCCAGGCGTTTGGTGGGTATGTAGGCATGTTTACCGTTACCTTGTTGGTTTACGACTTTTCGGTGAAAGTTAAAGGTTCTACCCTATATCATTCTTCATCCTAACTGTTGGTTATAATTCGAATGGGGATGGTGATCGAAAACACACATCGTCGATCCCGGTGTTTGGGTGATGTATGTGTGCTTCAACCTGCCTTGGTGGAGTGGTACTTCTGGTGAAGATTGAAGAATGATCACATACCGTCACCTTTCAATACAAAAAACCCATATTTAACCTTTTTTAAACTTGTTACTCATTGGCTTTAGTGGTGGAGATGTGTATCCTTGCCAAGCTTATGATAGAATACTCGTCTTATGATTAGCAGCAATGACTCGAGAATAGTTACATGTTAACACATATATTGTTTAGTGATTTGACGTGTTTTCATCTTTCTATTTCGTGGGTGTTTGGTTGTGTACTTGTAATAATATCTAATAAGTGCTTGAACGGTAATATATCCTTAAGGATACATTTTTCCTAAACTTCTAAGGCTACTTGAAGTACAAGTAGGATTCAAGTGGGGGGATATTTGATGACATCAAATAACGTCTAATTATTAGCATACATTTTATACCATGTATTAACCCATTTTGTATAGTTATTGCAAAGAATTGTTACTTAATCATTTATATTTGAGAATTGTAGTAATTACGGAGTAATTGGTGAAACTTAGCAAAAGGCGCGTATTCTAGAGCTTAAATGAAGATATTTTGAAGATTATTGTTCTGAAGACCAATACGACGTATCCATCAAGGAAGATATGGTGTATCCGTACCTGCACTCACCAAAGATCATAAAAGGAATGAAGATCAATACGTCGTATCTAGAGGACTCAATACACTGTATTCAAGATATGGAATCAATATAATATTCTAGAAGATATCAAACGTGGTCCCTACTCCAAGAAATCCCCAATACGTCGTATCCAATACATGGATACGCCGTATCCAACTGACTTCCAGACCTTATAAATAGAAAACTCAAAAACAAGTTTTAAGTGTGCTAAATCATATTCTCGATACCTAAACCACAAAAGTCAATTTTTAGAGGAGAAAAAGAGCAGAAGAGGTCGAGCAACGTATTCAATTCCATAGGAGACATCGTGTAATTCCATATACTTTAGTAATCATTCAGTTTTTGGTATCATTCGTTAACTCAGTTAGTTTACCTTGGCTAAATTATTACTCTTGTATTTATTATGACGTTTGAAGGCTAATACCTTCAGGTATTAGCCATTATTATGAAGATCTGAATGTTTGGTATTTGTTTATATCGATTTCTTGATTTATCGTTGAGTGCTTGTTTATGTTTATCAATTTATACTTGTTTACGCGCTTTTGTATGCGACCTATCATTCAACTGGATCTAGCTAAGTGGACCAAGCGGATCTAGAGTCCGGGATAGCTCTCCATATAGTAATTTATACATCTAGAATAATAGTTACACAAGTATTGTCCTTCTAAGTCTGTGTCTAGGATACGCTTCAGGCTTAACTAGTTAATTGGATATTGCTAATGGTTTATTAATCGTGTTGACTAGCAGGTGACCTAGATAATTCAACAAATAACGTTCTGATTCCATTGGATAGTTGGACAAGTGGACTACTAGTGTATAGATTGCCATTAAGCGGTAAGTGGGTAAAGTCTCTATGAGCTAGGGTTTAACAAGATCACCATTGCTTTAATCCCTAAGATAGATTATAATCAGCAAATAAGGATGCTTTATGCGGATGCTTTAATTGTGATAGAATTAATGTGTCTAGGTCTTAGGATGATGTAACGCCTAAGTCTTAAGAATTATATGCCACCTCGAGAGAAGAAATCATTGCACTTAATAAACAAACCAACGTACTAATTGGATTAATAATGGTTAATACAGTTTTCTTATATAAGGTTTAACCGCTCTTTTATCTTTTGTCTATCATCTTGCGTGGGTAACAGTGTCTTGAATTGATTGTAGTCACCAACCAAACCGTGCCAGTCTCTCAGGCTGAAAACCTCCATTTTCCCATTAGAATTAGGATTTAGACTGGCATAGGTTTAACATAAGATTAGAATAGAATCAACATAGATTAGATAACCAAAATATTAATTAAATTGATAGATTTAACCTCGCTCTCAGTGATCGAAACCCTACTTACCACGAAACTACTACCGATTAGGTACACTGTCCGTTAAAGTGTTGTTTTTGGTTGAGTCGGCAAAATATAAATTTAAAACTTGAATCAATAAAATATACACCACACAACGACACACCAATTACTCACCCACATCTGATACGGAGTTTGATCCATCCGAGGATCCGTCATCAGATCATATACCATCGCTACTAGCTACTTTACCATTTCTTTCATCGACCGATAATTCTTCAGACAGTGATATACGTGATACACTACCATCACCCACCCATGGTACACCATTCACTGAGACTACCCTTTCTACCCAGAGATTACTTGTAGTATCTGGTGCACTTCGACGTCGAGTCATGGTTCTTGCACCTGGGCAGCCTATTCCTCATGGTCGACCATACTGCTACCATATTAATGAGTCGGTACACATGATGACTGCAAGGAAGTAGGATGGATCGTTACCTACTCATCATCTTGCTGTGAGACATTTAGTTGATTACTCTTCTTTAGATTATTTTTCTTCGGATGATTCATCATCGAGTTCATCTTCGAGTTCATCATCAAAGACTTCATCGGATCCTTCTTCAGATGACCTATCTGATTCTTCATCTGGTCATTCATTAGCAGCACCATCATCGGGTATGAGACCTAGTCATCATTTATGTTCATTGGTACCGAGTGTTCCTCGTTCATCTGCTACTATTTCTGATAGACCATATCATGATTCTTCTTCTGCGAGTCCTTCTCGCAAGAGGAGTAGATCCCTTGTTGCATCTGTACCGTTATCTTTACCTATATCTGGAGCATTGTCTTATGTGTGTGCTGATCTTTTACCATCACCTAAGAGGATTAGGAGTCCTGAGTCAACGACGAATTTAGAGGTTAGTTCGGCGGAGGGTTCTGAGCCGTCTAGGTATAGAAGGACTGAGTTAGAGACGGATGATGATGTTGAGAGGAGTGATGGGATTGATATTGACCCTGAGATTTAGGCAGAGATTGAAGAGTGTATCGCTTATGCGGATTCTCTTAGAGATATAGGGATTGATGCTAGAGTTGTAGTTGAGGTGTTGATCGAGAGGAGATCGAGATGGGTGCGAGAGGCCCGGTTAAGGTTAGAGTTGATAGAGTTACTCACCCAATAATAGCTGATGATATTCTCAAGCCTGCTCAGGAGGAGAGAGCTGTAGAGGTCGCATATGAGACATTGGGAGATTTGGTTCAGAGGTTTCATGATCATACTAAGGAGATTCCGGTTCACCGTGTTTAGGCTATTGAGAGTGTCTAGAGGGATCTAGGACACATGATCGTAGGGATAGGACAGCAGAGTGCTGATATGTTGGAGAGGATCAGAGAGCTAGAGCGGGATAATAGGAGACTTAGAGACATGATAGATGTTGCGAGTCAGAGAGTTACCCGGTCTCAGCGTAGGGAGTTGCGTGTTCAGAGGGAGATGAGACAGATTTGGCATTTTAGATTTTATGATCGCATAAGGATTGCTAGGCTTGAGTCTTGTGCCAAGAGGCATTTGGGTTACCGTTCTTAGATTATTTTTTGAGTATCCTAGTGTTGACTCGTAGCACCTAGTAGTAGCTAGTTATTAGGGATTTGTAAATCCTATATTTTGGAACCATGTTGTAACCATTAGTATTAATGATATGAAATCTAATGATTACTATTCTATGTTCGATATTCTTGACTTAATGATATGTTTTCTTTTGCTCATTGCATGCTATATTATTATTAAATTGTGACATTATCATGAAGTTATTGTGATAATGTATTTCCGTATAATGAGACTTGTTATTTTATTCGAACCCCGTTAACAATCTCGTATCACCATGAAATTTCATCGTGTTGTGTATTGTTATGTTGTAGGACAATGCCTAACACCCGATCTGGAGCATCAAGGACACGTGAAGAAATTAACGAACAAATTGACCGCCGATTCGCAGGAGCGTTGGGAGCTCGCGACGTCGCCAGAAACCTTGAACCCCTTATAGGAGGTGGAGGTGAACAGGAAGAAATAAGTGGAAATGAAGTAAATAGAAATGGAGGAAATAGAAATGGAGGAAATGAAAATGGAGGAAATGGAAATGGAGGAAATAGAAATGGAAGAGAGAATGGAAATGGTAGTGGGAACAGAGGAGGAAATGGTTATAATCCTGGAGGTTTTGTGCATATTGCTCGAGAGTGCACATATCAAGACTTCCTGAAGTGTCAGCCCCTTAGCTTTAATGAGACGAAAGGAGTTGTTTGGTTAACTCGTTGGTTCGAGAAGATGGAAACGATGTTCCATATTAGAAACTGTCCAGAGAAGTACCAAGTGAAGTATGTTACGTGCACCTTACTGAATAGTGCTCTAACTTGGTGGAACTCCCATAAGAGGACAATTGGGATTGAGGCGGCCTATGCCATGAGTTAGACAGAACTCATGAAGCTGATGACAGAGGTGTACTGTCCAAGAAACGAGATACAGAAAATAGAGACCGAGTTGTGGAACTTGGCTGTGAAAGGAAATGACTTTGCTTACACCAGAAGATTCCAGGAGTTGGTACTGTTGTATACTAGAATGGTCCCAAGCGAGGAGGACAAAGTTGAGAGATTCGTTAGAGGTTTGCCTGAAAATATTCAGGGGAATGTAATCGCTGTTGAACCCACTAAACTTCAGGATGTAATTCGCATTGCCAACAACTTAATGGATCAAAAGCTAAAGGGATATGCTAGAAGTGCTGAAAACAAGAGAAGGTTGGAGAACAACCCGAGAGACACTCGTATGCAACAACTAGTTTTCAAGCGGCAAAATGTTGGAGGCCAGAATATGAACAATGAGAAGAAGGGGTATGTTGGATCTCTTCCCTATTGGAACAAGTGCAAGTTGCACCATGCAGGACCGTGTACTGTGAGATGTGGAAACTGTAAGAGAGTCGGTCATATGACTAGGGATTGTAAGGTCAATGTTACTCCAAACACCAAGAGAGCCTCAGTTGGGAATCAGCCGTGTATTGTTTATTATGACTGTGGAAGGCCGGGACATTTTAGGAAAGATTGCCCTAAGTTGAGGAATCAGAACCGTGGAAACAAGACTAGAAACAAGAATGGAAACAAGACTGAAAACCAGAAAGGAGGTAACGAAGCTACAACAAGGTCTTATGCCATTGAGGAGGAGGAGCAAACCCTAATTATAATGTCATCACGAGTACGTTCCTTCTCAATAACGGTTATGCTTCTGTGATATTCGATTTGGATGCCGATAGGAGTTTTATGTCGTCTACCTTTAGTGCTTTGCTTGATGTTGCACCATCCACTTTAGACACTAGTTATGCCGTAGAACTAGCCGACGGAAGAATTTCATAAACAAATGTTATCCTTAGAGGTTACACGTTAGGATTATTAGGCCATTCTTTCGACATAGATCTAAGGCCCATAAAACTTGGTAGTTTTAACATCATCATCGGTATGGATTGGTTGGCGAAATACCACACGTTGATCGTTTGTGACGAGAAGGTCGTCCGTATCCCTTATGAAGATGAGGTATTGATAATCCGAGGTGATGATTGTGACGGCGGAAGTAAGTCAAGGCTGAACATCATATCGTATACAAAGACCCAGAAGTATATACAGAAGGGATGTTAAGTTTATCTAGCGCAAGTTACATCCAAGACTGAGGACAAGTCGGAGGAGAAGCGACTTGAGGACGTGCCGATCGTACAGGAATTTTTGGAAGTCTTTCCAAAAGACTTGCCTGGACTACCACATGCTCGACAAGTTGAATTTCAAATCGACTTAGTCTCTCGTGCTACACCTGTAGCACGAGCCCCGTATCGATTAGCATCGGCCAAAATGCAAGAGTTATCCACTCAGTTGCAGGAACTTTTTAAAAAGGATTTATAAGGCCCAGTTCCTCACCCTGGGGAGATCCGGTTTTGTTTGTTAAAAAGAAAGATGGATCTTTTCAGATGTGTATTGACTACCGTGAACTAAACAAACTTACTATGAAGAACCGATACCCACTTTCGAGAATTGGCGACTTATTTGATCAACTGCAAGGGTCAAGAGTATACTCTAAGATCGACCTGAGATCTGGTTATCACCAAATTTAGAGTTCGTGAGGAAGACATTCCAAAGACAGCATTTAGGACTCGCTATGGTCACTACGAGTTCCAAGTAATGCTGTTTGACTTTACTAATGCACTGACAATATTCATGGATTTGATGAATCGGGTGTGCAAACCATACCTAGATAGATTCGTGATTGTATTCATCGATGATATTTTGATATACTCCAAGAGCAGAAAGGAGCATGAAGGCCACCTCGAGTTAATTCTGAGTTTACTTAAGAAAAAGGAGTTGTACGCCAAGTTTTCAAAGTGTGAGTTTTGGCTGTCAAAGGTATAATTTCTTGGTCACGTGATTGATAGTGAAGGCATTCACATTGATCCAGCTAAGATTGAGTCCATCAAGGACTGGGCGTCACCCAAGACACCAACCGAGATTCGTCAATTTTTAGGTTTGATCGGTTACTACCGATGATTTATCAAAGGTTTCTCAAAGATCGCCAGGCCTATGACGAAGTTGACTCAGAAAAGTATGTAGTTTGATTGGGGAGAAAAGGCAGAGGTTGCGTTTTAGCTATTGAAACAAAAATTATGTGGTGCGCTGATTTTGGCTTTACCCGAGGGACGTGAGAACTTCATGGTATACTGCGATGCTTCGCATAAAGGGTTAGGCCCGGTTTTGATGCAAAAAGAGAAGGTCATAGCTTACGCATCCTGCCAACTCAAGGTTCACGAGAAGAGCTATACTACACACGACCTAGAGCTTGGTGTAGTAGTGTTTTCCTTAAAGTTGTAGAGACACTATCTATATGGTACGAAGTGTGTCGTGTTCACTGATCACAAGAGTTTGTAACACATTCTCGATCAAAAGGAGCTGAACATGAGACAACGACGGTGGTTAGAATTGTTGAGCGACTACGACTGTGAGATTCGATATCACCCAGGAATGGCGAACGTTGTAGCTGATTCCTTGAGCCGAAAGGAGCGAAGCAATCCGCTACAAGTTCGGGCCTTAGTTATGACTATTGGTTTGAACCTTCCTAAGCAAATTTTGAGTGCTCAATCGAAAGCCAGAAAAGAAGAGAACTTCATCAATAAAGATCTACATGGTATGATTAACAAGCTAGAACCTCATACTAACGAAACGTCATGCTTGAACAATCGAAATTGGATTCCGCATTTTGGTGACCTGAGAGCTTTGATTATGCATGAGTCTTATAAGTCAAAGTATTCCATCCATCCTGGATCGGATAAGATGTACCAAGACCTGAAAAAGCTGTATTGGTGGCCCAACATGAAATTAGAAATTACCACCTATGTCAGCAAATGTTTAACGTGTGCCAAGGTTAAGGTAGAATATCAGAAGCCGTCCAGTTTGTTGGTTCAAACAGAAATCCTACAAGGGAAATAGGAGAATATAACGATGGATTTTGTGACTAAAATTGACAAAGACGACAACTGGTCAAGACACGATTTGGGTAATCGTTGATCGTCTTACTAAGTTTGCTCATTTCTTACCTATGAGAGAGGATGACACGTTAGAGAAGTTGACGAGACAGTACTTGAAGGAAGTAGTCTCAAGGCATGAAGTGCCAGTTTTGATCATTTCTGATCGTGATGGGAGATTTACTTCACATTTTTGGAAGTCTCTTAATAAAGCATTAGGTACTCGATTGGACATAAGTATAACTTATCACCCGCAAACCGATGGTCAGAGTGAGAGGACCATTCAAACATTGGAGGACATGTTACGTGCCTGTGTACTCAACTTTGGAAACGGTTAGGATAGACACTTACCGTTGGTAGAATTTTTGTACAACAACAGTTACCATATCGGCATTAAGGTTGCTCCATTTGAGGCATTGTATGGGCGCAAGTGTCAATCACCTATTTGCTGGGCTGAAGTTGGAGATAGTTAGCTCACTGGCCTAGAGATCATCCACGAGACAATTGAGAAGATCGTTCAAATTAAGAGCCGTATCCAAGCCCCCTGTGATCGTCAAAAGATCTATGCTGACGTAAAACAGAAACCCTTAAAAAGATCTATGCTGATGTAAGATGGAAACCCCATAAGTTTCAAGTAGGAGATAAGGTCATGTTAAAAGTATCGCCATGGAAAGGGGTGATACGTTTTGAAAAACGGTTAAAGCTGAACCCTCATTATATAGGACCTTTTAAGATCATTGCTAAAGTAGGAACCGTTGCCTACCGACTTGAACTCCCAGAGCAGTTCAGTAAAGTTCATAGTATGTTTCACGTCTCGAATTTGAAGAAATGCATGTCTGATGAACCTCTTGCTATACCGTTGGATGAAATCCAAGTTGACAACAAACTGCACTTCATCAAAGAACCTGTTTAGATCATGGACAGTGAGGTCAAACGTCTAAAGCAGAGTCATATTCCGATTGTTAAGGTACGCTAAAACTCTAGGAGAGGTCCTGAGTTCACCTGGGAGCGTGAAGACCAAATGCAGAAAAAGTACCCGCATCTTTTTGCAAATCCTGAACCTACGTCTAATACTACATCTTAAGCTTTGAGGACAAAGCTCTTTTAATGGGGAAAGGATGTGACACCCCATAAATTTCCGTTCAATAATATAGCCATTTCCTTTTGATAATTTAAATTTTTAAAGTTTCGTTTAATTTTTATGTTTAACCGGGAAGTTGTTCCGTTATTATCCAAGGATCGTTACCAGGAGTGAACCGGATTACCAAACGTTGTAGTATTTTGGCAATGTCCACGTTTTAGCACTTTAAGGCAATATCTAAAATTTAATAATTTTCCGTGATACCGTTACTCGTTTTTGTTGTTCGCGTGCTACGTGTTTTACTTGATCAATATGTGCAAGTTAGGAACCATAGAAATTAATTCATCTCAAACCCACTAACTCTTACATGGTGGAGACCACAATGGTCCCCCCTTGGCTCTATGCTAATCGAATACACACACACATGCATGCATGGGATGCCATTTTTGAATTTTGAATCAATAAGACACACACACATGCATCCACCTTGAACCTCATTGGTAGATCAAATTGGGCCCCCCTTGTTCTTTGACTTGGTTCGAACAGCACACACACAACACACACTTTTGGTGTGTGAAATTTTGTTCTTATATATCACATGTATATCTCATTCTCGTCTTATTATTCACACATACAAATTTTAAGATTTCTCTCTTCTTTCTTTGCTCTCTCTTGTCCGAAAATCCTTAAACACACACACACACATTCATAAATTACCCAATCTTGATCAAAAACCTTTGAAGATATTGTTCGTGGTTAATACTTTTTGTATTCGGGTTAATTATAAACAACATTTGAGTTGTTTCTAGTCATCAATCATCCTTCTAAACCACCTCTTTTTGTAAGTCTCTTAATCTTTTTAAAACTTGTACTTTTATGATCATCTTAATGCATACATACTAGTTGTACAATTTGTTTCGTAAAAATAAGGATTTTGAAACTACGTAAACCTTAAAAGGTTATACATACTACTCAAAAATAATAAAAGAAAAATATAAGGAAATTATAGTTTTGTGATCGTGGTTATTTTCGTGTAATAAAAATGTTAGCTTATGGCTTATTATGTTCGACTTAGGTAAATAAGCTTTTGGGAGAGCTTATTTGATTTTTATTTGAGCTTTATGGGCTTATGTTTGGTTCGGCCCAACTAGAAAAGAAAGGAAAAGTGTTTGTTTAGCTTATTTTGTTTTGGCTTATGTTTCTAGCTTATTTTGAAAGGACAAATGGTGAACTTATTTGGCTTAATAAATAAGCCCGAATATGGCTTGGTTGGGCTTTTAGCCCCGTCCCACATCAAAGGCCCAACACCACGAGCTAATTCTTAAGCTTAAGTGGCTCGGCTTATTTTACTTGGGCTTATCGAGAGCTTATTGTAGCTTATTGATGAACCGAGGACTTGTTCGATGCTTATTGGCTTAACGGACTTAATAAATGGGTCCATGTGAGCTTATAAGATTTTGAGCCAACACACAAGCCCAAACCGTGACTTAAGACCCACGGTTGGCTTAATGGGTCTTTGTCTTGGCTTATTGTGAGCTTATTATTAAGTCTCGTATTTAATATTTAAGCGTTTTGTTTATCGGACTATATGGATACGTAAAGCTACATTTTTGACATAACGGGCCAAGGCCCAACATAAATACAATATACCAAGGCATAAAGCTACAGTGTAGCTTATTGAATAAGTTCATGAATAGCTTATTTAATAGTGTACTACTTAAACACTATACGTTTAACTTATTTTGAACGTTAGACGTTACGAATAATAAAAAATATGCTTATTTGGTCTAAAAGCCCAATACAGGTCCGAATGGTCTTTTGACTGTTTATAAAGGAGATTTGATAAGGTATAGTTTGTAATTATGAAAAGTGGATTGAAAGTGATTTGAAAATGTTTATTTTAAATAAAGTCTACGACTTTGGAAAACGTGTAAATACGAACGGGTCATGCCGAAATTTTTATAAATTATTTATACTTAGACAATACTAGAAAACGCACATGATAAAACTAGATACACGGGAATTTAATAATGTGCCGAACAATATATATATAAATATATATATATATATATATATATATATATATATATAATCTATATTTTTACTTAGACATTTATATGTATGTAATATTAATATACATACTATTATTATTCGTTTTACGTACGAAAACATTTTAATTACTATACGATCAAAAACGTTAATTTTTGGAAATATATTAACAAAAGCACACTAGTATATCCTTATGCATTATCCGCAATTCTACACTACTCCGATAATAAACCAAACCTTCATTTCATAGGTTGTCTTTACGAACCGTCGTTCGTTACCGAGTGATTTTATTTCTAGACTAATCACTACTTCAATTCACCAATCAAGGTGAGTTCATAGCCTTACTTTTACTCGTTTTGAATAATTGTTTTATAACTTGGGTGAGAATCATTGCTTGTTTTTAAAATTAGACACAAGTAATATACGTGAGAAATTCCCCGTTTACGTGTTGTCTAAGTAGCGATTAGACCACTATTGCTCGAATTATCATGAACTGTTAGTCATCTTTAACCGACTAGCTGGTTGAGTGAGCGCAAGTGAATAAATAGATCTATTAGGACTAATTATCCCTATCTGGGTAAGAAGCACTTACTAGTTCGAGTTTACCAAGAACTAACGGATATATGTCATGTCAAAACTAGTTAGGTGGTCTTTGGTCGGACACCTGAAGGGCAAGCCTTATATAGTAGTGTACATGCTATCCTTTAGTATTAGCTTCGATGTCATGAGCTTAGTGCAACGTAAATGCCTCTTTATGTGAAGTTGTATCTCCTATAACTATCGCATGCGTTTTGATAATCTTGTGGTCCACATTAATTATGTTTGAACTAAACCTATGAATTCACCAACTTTATGTTGACGTTTTAAGCGTGTTTTTCTCAGGTGCTTAGCATGGATGTCGTTGCTTGACTTATGTGAAGTCTATTTGCCCGGACTGGTTTACCAAAAATTTATCTATGTCTTTAAATACCGTTGTTGAACTTATTTAAGCTTTCGCATTTTAACTCTTGAATATTTTAAATTTGATCGATGTAAACTTTTTAATATTTTAAATTTATGCAACGGTGTTTATTTTCAAAACGTAGCCTTAGAGGTCGTTCTTTATGCTTTGTACTTGAGATATTCAGCGACGTCATGCCCCCGGACACTAAATCGGATGGGACCCTATTTGGGGGTGTGACAAAAGCGAATTGTTCAGGACTAATGATAGAATCAATGACCTTTGACAGTCTGTTTGCAAGAATTTTTGCAACGATCTTGTAGTGAATACCAATAAAAGAAATAGGTCTATGATCTTTGATAAACAAAGGATTGGACACCTTAGGAATGAGCATAATGGAAGCATAATTAAATCCTTGAGGAAACGTTCTAGTAGAGAAGAAATTAACCACAAACGCTTGAACATCATGCTTCAAAATATCCCAAAAAATTTTAATAAACATAAACGAGTAATCATCCAGACCCGGAGCTTTTTGACAACCGCAATCCCAAACCGCCATCTTGATTTCATCCATAGAAACCATGGCATCAAGAAAATCTCGATCAGAGGTGTTAAGCCGATGAGTAGGATCCAATGGAGGAAAAGAAATCAGAGAGTCATGACAACTAAACTTATCTTTGTAGAAATTAAGGAAAACCTCTTTAATATCTTCTGGTTCAGATATCCACACTCCCTCATGCGTGATTCCATGAATCATTTAAGATTTTCTCCTAGAGTTGATGAGGCCGTGAAAAAATTTTGATTTTTCATTACCCTGCACCTTCCACTTAACTCTTGCTTTTTGAACCAAATCCACCGATTCTATATTCTCAAGATTAACAAGTTCTTGCAACTTGTTGATACGAATAGTTTTATCCTCATTAGAAGCATGCCCATCATCTATTTTTTTTCAAATCCTGTAACTCAGCTAACAAGGGATTTTTCCTACTAAACTCGACTTCTTTAGTATGAGAATACCAAAGTTTAAGATGGGATTTAAGGTCTTTGAGCTTGTTATGGATAGGTTTTGAAGAACCTAATTCTTTATTTGAATAGCAACCCACTTTTCTTTGACAACATCCTCGAAATCAAGCGATCAAACCAAGAGTTAAAATTTTTGAACGGGATCAGACCAAAATCATATTTCTTTGAATGTAAGAGGATGGGATTATGGTCCGACCACACTTTATCAAGGGCAACGACCTGTAGGTTCAGAATATCTTAAATAACATCATCCGAAAGAAGAAAACGGTCTAACTTGCTCATCTTAGAACCGACCTTGTTCATCCAAGTAAATCTCCTACCACCCATAGGGAGATCAATCAAGCCAGTAGCGTGAATGAAGTCATTAAAAATTGCCGCACCCCCACTAAAAATAGAACCAAACCTCTCTAATTCACTTCTAACTTCATTCAAATCACCAAATAAAATAACTTTACCGGAATGGTTAAGGATAAAATTACGTAAAAAAGACCATAAGATTGATTAATCTGATTAATGTTAAGGGCCTTATACATTGATGATATAGAAGTCCTCCGCCGAATTATTCTACTTTTCTTCCACGATTATGTAATTATCGCCACACCACAATCTCTTTTTGACAAATAAATTAGGGTCCCATATAGTAACCAGACCGCCAGATCTTCCTCTCGCCATACTACACACATAGTCGAACATAAAATTACCCCACATAGATCTTAATTGAAAAATTTTCAGCTTGGTCATTTTTGTCTCTTGAAATCCAAGAATATGAATGTTATGCTTAGAGAAAAGGTCTTTGATCCAAAAACGCCTCCTACGCTTCTTAGAGCCTCGAATATTAATTGATAAAATATTCATTTATCAACAATCGACACACCTATTTCATTAATCATTCGCCTAAGAGATTTTTTGCATCCTTTAACATCATAACCGAGAGCCCTACCCACTTCAATCATCCGATTCATTTCATCAAAAAAAGAAAAACCTTACAACTCTTTTCTGTTGTAGTTACAAAAAGAAGTGGAACACTTGCCTGATCTTGAAGAATTGGATGATCTAGAGCATTCTTTGTTCTCCTTGACAAAGTTTTCAAAACCCGGAAGATTAGATATGTCCGAGACATCCTCTTCAGAAAACTTTTCTTTGTGTGTAACGATATGCTCGTCTTTTACCGTGTCTAAGGAAGAAAAATCACCTGCATTTACTACTCGTGGTGTAGCCTCGTCATTGATAGCAATATCCTTCTTAATATCAGGAGGAATAAAATCATCTGATTGGTGTCCTTGTGCGGAAGCTTTTATTACATCTTCAACCTCTACCATCTGTTTAGCAAAGTCATCAAGAGTCTCATTTGGGTCTACATTCTCATTAATCGATATATGCTCCTCAAAATCACAATCATCATCAGAGTCATTTGATTCAAGATTGCTTGAGATATGAATACTCTAAGTTCCTATTTCTTTGACATGGGCTTGAAAAATCTCACCATTAATGATGACATTAACCTTTTCAGATATGAGAGATTGTATTTTTGTAGCAATACAAGCCCTACCCGTACTCATGGGGCCTTCTACATCATCATCAAAAAATTTGAATTTGATGAATTGATTTGTAACTTTTTTGAAGGTGCTTGACCCCCATGCACACACTGGGAGGCCACTAATCTCGATCCATATCATTTGTTCATCAACTACAAAGGTAGGTGAAGCGACCATAATGGAAGTCCATAATTTTTTCAAAAATTCATTGGATTTGAACGCTTCACATGATTTCGCGAAGGTGAAATGAATCCACACCCATAACCCTCCTACATAATGAATCTTAACATCTACAAAACCTTTGATTTGACAAATGTGATACATGTTGCTAATCGTGTCGATCTCCTTTACTTTAACCAACACCACTGTAACGAATGGAAAAAACTCCATGACCTTTCAATAATATATAGTGAATAGATTCAGTTTATATCACAATAAAAAGTAAATGAGATTGTTTATCACAATAGTAATACTCTGATTGACTTTAAACCATGTATATAATTTTTTTTTATAGTGCTACAATGAGGTGCTTTTGATGATCTCAAACACTTAGAAGAAATAGCAAAAATCAAAAATCCCTTAGTCATTAATCCGTATTCATAGCAATACTATCGAACCCTTCGTTCTAAACCAATATAAATTCTTATGTTTATCTCTCTTCCCCTCACTCTTTACTTACAATTTATATTGCTTGATTATACACACCTTTATATGCGAACTTGAGACTCAACTTACTTAGCCATACAATAAGTCGAAAATAACATTTTCATCCTTCTACGTTTCTAAATATTGGTTGATATAAATCTTGTAATTTTAACATATAAGCATACAAAACAAACAAAAAGTCTTTTTCTAATTCTGTGAACCATATCATTATCATTATGTACAAAAAAGCCATTTTTTATTTAAACGTGTCATTTTTTATTTAAATATATACCAAGTACTTTGATTAACGAGGTCTTTAACCCGCGCTTCACTGCGGAGCATGAGATTTTACGTTAATTTATGTTAAACGGAGTTGTTCATTAAGGATAGATGTTTGAACTGTGGGTAAAACAAAGGGACTATTTATGTAAATTTTCATGGATCGCCTCTGCAGTCACATGTAAACAGAAGAGACTTTTTATTTACATTTTTGTTAAAATGTTAGTCATTAAGGACTAACTTTGCAACAAAGCGATAACCCAAAGACTATTTTCGTATATTATTTACTCGAGATAGGTTCATTAAGGACTAACTTTGCAAATGACCGATAACCAAAGGACGTTTTGTTAAAATATAAATCATTAATGACTAACTTTTCAATAGATCGATAACCCCAAGGACTATTTTCGTATATTTTTTCCTCGGGGTTGGTGAAAAAATCGCGAATCCCAAAAGTGTACTACTAAATGTTATATAAGGATAATATATGTGACGCTAAGACAGGATACAATTAAGACACTAACATGAGTCCCGTGAAATGTATATTCACTTCACTTCCCCAATAGTATTTTAAGTTCATTTCCTTCTTACTTTTATTTATATATATATATATATATAGGGATGGGTTCTAGGAAAAACCATATTTTGCTAGAAAACCAAAAAACTCAGAAAACTCAGAAAACCAAACAAATGCCCTAAAAAAACCAAACAGATGTCCTAATTTTTCGAGACTAAAAATTGGTTTTTTAGGCAAATATGGCCTCGATATAATGTCTATAAAAAAACTCAAAAACCAAATAGATGCCCTAATTTTTTCAGGCTATACAAAAGATTTTTTAAGGCATCTGTTTAGTTTTTTAGGGCATCTGTTTGGTTTTTTTGGGTTTTTACAGAGAGTAAATCGAGGCCATATTTGCCTAAAAAAATAATTTTTAGCCTGAAAAAAATAGGGCATCTGTTTGGTTTTTTTAGGGCATTTGTTTGGTTTTTCTGGGTTTTCTGGGTTTTCCACCGAAATTAGGATTTCTCATGATCCCATCCCTATATATATATATATATATATATATATTTGAGTTATATAGAAAATACAAATGTATAAATTAGAATGCATCCCACATAAAAATATGGACAATGAAAATTGATGGTGAGTGCCCGATCGAATTGATCGGGTCAGGCAGGAACAAGGTTCAAGCCTACCGGACTGTTAGGATGCCTCAGCTGCATACATCACTGCACTTCCACTTGACACATATGATAAACGGCTTGTCTCGCCATGACCATCTCTTGAATTCTCAAAACTTCTGTCGCTCCATCCCCGCAGGGGCAGAGAACCTGTCGTTGTCTCTGTTGTGCTGCCAGAGGCTCTGGGGAAGTCAGAATAAAAGATCACTCATCTTGGGGTGGGCTTACTACTTAGATGCTTTCAGCGGTTATCCGCTCCGCACTTGGTTATCCAGCGTTTACCGTGGGCACGATAACTGGTACACCAGAGGTGTGTCCTTCTCGGTCCTCTCGTACTAGGGAAAGGTCTTGTCGGTACTTTAACGCCCACACCGGATATAAACTGAACTATCTCACGACGTTTTGAATCCAGCTCGCGTACCGCTTTAATGGGCAAACAGCCCAACCCTTGGAACATACTACAGCCCCTGGTGGTGAAGAACCGACATCAAGGTGACAAACCTTCCCGTCGATGTAAGCTCTTGGGGAATGTGGAAAACTAGAAGGGGTGTTGAATAGTTTTCTAAATTTTTGGCCTTTTAAAACTCGTAAAACACTTTGTTTGAAACTTTTTAGTGAAGTGATCTAGATATTGATGTTTGATAATTAAGAAGTAAGAAATGTAAAAGTAAAGAGAAAATAGAGTGTAGAAAGATTTCACTGGGACACAAGTATTTATAGTGGTTCGGCTACAAAGACACCTTTCTTGTCCTACTCCACTCTCCGAGTCACCTACTCGAGAGTTTGTTAAACACTAGTCACCGAGCTTCTTTCACTTGGCGAAGAAGCCTTCACAACGATAGTACACTTTTATAGGTTACAAAGATGATCACCGAATTTCTCACACACGAGAATCGATAATAACACAACTACACTTGATGTACAACTAACAATACAACAATAAATCACAGCAAGATGATCTCTTGAATGAAGTAAGAAGAATCAAGATCAAGACACTTTTGAGGCGTGCTTGAAACTTTCGCGTATTTGGCAATTCCTTTCTTGAAGTGAATTACCTACACAAGATTTAGAAAGAGATGCTAGAGAGATAGAGAGATAAGTTGATTAGAGATTAGATGAGAAAGGTATATGAAAACATGAGAAATGGCTTGGTATTTATAGCTAAAAGTTTTACTGTAGGCCGGTTCTTCTGGTGCTGTTGACAGAGGGCACCGGCTTGCAAAACAAAGAGCACCGGCATACAGTAACTAAATCCGGATTTTGATTTGCAAAATCTTGAGATATCTTGTGTAATCTTATAAGATTTTCCTTGGATTTGCTGCATTTGATTATATACTAAATGAAGTAATTAAATTAATAAGTGTAAGATGATTTTGTGTAAAGTTAGGGTTTAAAAAGATTTGTGCACCTTTTCAAGTTGCATGTGCTTTTATACAAAGTTGGGAGATAGTAAAGAAATCATGTTTTGAGAAAATAAGAGGTTTGAGAAAAATGGTTTGTTATGTTTTGTCATTAATAAAACCTTAGCCTAAGTTGATTGTAGAAACGTTTTGTTTAAAACCGGTTTATTTGTATTAACAGGGAAGATCAGCCTGTTATCCCTAGAGTAACTTTTATCCATTGAGCGACGACCTGATGGGCTTACTACTTAGATGCTTTCAGCAGTTATCCGCTCCGCACTTGGCTACCCAGCGTTTACTGTGGGCACGATAACTGGTACACCAGAGGTGCGTCCTTCTCGGGCCTCTCGTACTAGGGAAAGGTCCTCTCAATGCTTTAACGCCCACACCGAAGATGGACCGAACTGTCTCACGACGTTTTGAATCCAGCTCGCGTACCGCTTTAATGGGCGAACAACCCAACCCATGAAACATACTACAGCCCTAGGTGGTGAAGAGTCGACATCAAGGTGCCAAACCTTCCCGTCGATGTAAGCTCTTGGGGAAGATCAGCCTGTGATCCCTAGAGTAACTTTTATCCGTTGAGCGACGACCCTCCCACTCGGCACCATCGGATCAGTAAGGCCGACTTTCGTGCGTGCTCGACGGGTGGGTCTTGCAATCAAGCTCCCTTCTGTCTTTGCACTCGAGGGCCAATCTTCGTCCTGCCCGGGGAAACCTTTGCACGCCTATGTTACCTTTTGAGAGGCCTACTCCCCATGGAAACTGTCTACCTAAGACTGTCCCTTCCGTATATTATTTACTCGGGACGTTTTGTTAAAATGTCAATCATTAAGAACTAACTTTGCAACGGATCGATAATCTCAAGGACTATTTTCGTATATTTTTTTCTCGGGTTGGTGAAAAAAAATCGAGAATCCCAAAAGTGTACTACTAAATGTTATATAGGGATAATATATGTGACACTAAGACAGGATACAAAAGTAAGACACTAACATGAGTCCCGTAAAATGTATATTCACTTCACTTCCTCAATAGTATTTTAAGTTCATTTCCTTCTTACTTTTCTTTTTTTATATATATTTTTGAGTTATATGGAAAATACAAATCTCACATAAAAAGATTGACACAAAATAAAAGAAAGAAAATAGATATAAAAGCAAAGCTCAAAGAGTAAGATTGGCGTAGCTTTGAAATTATATCTAATTACTAATAAACTTTGTCATTTTCATGGTTACTGTTTTGAATTGAAATTAAATTATCAATACTTATTAAAACGTAAAAAGAAAATTATGAAAAAAAGTCTAGATGTTTGGCTTGATTAGCTTGTTCGACTCGTTAAACTCAACAAGCTCGATCGGCTCGTTTGACTCGAGTAACTAAACGAGCCGAGCCAAATATTATCTTTTAATAGCTCAACTCGTTTAACTAAACGAGCACGATTTTTTATTCGAGCTCGACTTAAGCTTGACAATTTGAAGGCTCGAGCTCGAGCTCGAGTTAATCGGTTTTTCTGCTAGATGATAAGATTTCCGGAAGTTAACCGGAACAAGTTATATAATAGCTAATATAAGTTATAAGCTAATATCTATAATTGTTTTACTCAGATATTCACATTACTATTATGCACCATGGTTCAGTCATCAGTAGACTATTCTTTCTTCGTCTTCTTTAACTCTGATGTCACCTCCCCAATGTTTGATTCTGTCTTCAGCAGCGTTCGCCTGCATTTTATGGTGTGACCAAAGTCTTCATTCAATATTTATAGTAGATTCGTTTTCTCATATTAGAAATGCGAGAGCATAAAGCTTGCTTTGTACCTCGTCATTCCAATTTGTTCGGGAAAGCATTATAAGAAGCAAGAAACATTGTGTGCACATTCCCGCAACCATTCCATACCA
This sequence comes from Tanacetum coccineum, assembly GCA_026074375.1. Lineage (NCBI taxonomy): Eukaryota > Viridiplantae > Streptophyta > Magnoliopsida > Asterales > Asteraceae > Tanacetum > Tanacetum coccineum. Next base: position 59,189 of record BQNB010003855.1, read on the forward strand.
TATTCCCTGAGTATCATAGAAAACAAATCAATGATTAATTAGCATAGAGCAATTTATAACATTTGGATGAATTTGAACTTGCTAATATCATAAAGAAAGACATGCCTTGACACCCATATCGTATTTAAACCCTAGTAAGAGACCCAATGGTATGCCAACAATAACATATGACCCGGTGTTCATATAAGCAACCACGGTTTGCCACCCTGCTCCAATTGCCACGCCTGCAATGTATAGTAATTAATCAAACATGCATCTATAGTTATGAAACCCGTCACTAATAGTTATTATGAAAATTTGCGATTTGAGTAACGAACCAAAAAGAGCAATTTGAGCACTTTTGATTATGATACTGATTCCGAGCACCAATGTGAGTTCTTCTACTAGTTGCATTACTTCCGGACTACTAGTAAAATACACAGGGTATTGTTTCTTGTACACTAGAAGAACCGTTGTGGAAAGTAGTCCAATTAGAAGTGAAGTTAAGACCACGACTATTACAGAGAACCTTGCGGCCCTTGGCCTTCCGTATCCGAGTTCATTTGACACCCTTACACTATACAAAAGACAATTATGATAATCAAGCATGTTAGGAATGTTGTCCTGAAGTCAAAGTTATAAAATTAGTGGTTTGAATGGGGGTTAAGTGCAAACCTGACGGCTACATTGAGTCCCAATGAGACGGTGCCCACCCATCCTAATATGTTGAGACTGCAATGCAAGTACCAGTGTTAAACGTGCTTAATTACTAAGTAGGTGACTGGATTGTGATGATAATTAAAAGATTAGGTGATAATTAAAAGATTAGATAAGCCATTACCACACTGATAATGCATCGACCGAGGCTTCTGGATTCTCGAAGTACCCGGCAGAGAGAACCAGCGACATGAAGTACAACGTCTCCAAGCTGCAAAACATCGATGAGTTGTATGACATAAACTTTGTATTTAAGATGAAATTGCAACTAATTAGATAAATCGTACGTAGGGATAATTCTGTCATTTAAATATTACGACTATAAGGTAAGCAAAATTAGAATTTAGAAAGCATCAAGAGGCTGTCTATGCTTGATTAGTTAAGTAGTTATCTGCTTATAGTTATTTTAGAGTAAAGGGCACTTAAATAACTTGATAAAATCTTACCCAAACAATAACGCTGTGGTAAAAGAAATATGAAGGAACCCTTTCAAATTACTAAAGGCTTTCCATGAAAATCCAGACCACGCTTCACCACATGAACCCCACAAAACATACGTAATCTGAGCCAATGTTATGAACCACCACGACCCATCAAGAACCACAGCCGCACCGACTAGACCCCACCCTAGCTTCAACATGAGAAACCAACTCAAAAACACATGACTTACAACAGCCACTAAAGCAATATATGCCATAGGCATTATGTTACTTTGTGCTTGTAAAAATTTAGCTATCGGGAGAACGGTTGCATAAGCAAATAGCTGTGGTATCATCCAAATCGCAAAGGCACCAGCTGCTGTGGCTATGGCGGGTGTCTGGCCAAGCATACGGAGGATTGAAGCACCGAATATGTAGGTGAATGTTAAGGCTAAGGCTGCGGTGTGTAGAACAATCCATGATCTTTGGAGGTAGATACCGAGCATGTTGATATTGCCTGCACCGTAAGCTTGTCCGCATAGTGTCTCTAATGAACTTCCCATTCCAAACTATATGTACAAGAACTTATACGATATGACAATTGAATAATTTTTCTCATAATGCACTACAAGTTTATAATGTGTTGTAGTCTACAACACATTATAAACTGGCCAGTAGCCAAAGAGAAACTCTTTCCAAAATTCGAAGGCGTTGCTAATATTGCTAGTTTAATGTCCCAAAATATAAAATTGCGAGTCGTGTGATAAGTAATGAATACGTTTGTCAAATGGCCTAAATATCGGTGGTAAATTACGATACTTATTTTTCAAAGGAAAATGATTGGTGTGTCTACAACATTATGCCTAATATTATGATTGAAACACACGTTGTTGAGGTAACGAGAGATAAAATGACCAACTTTTTCAAAACTGCGTTTTCACCTATTTGAAATGCAAATAAGCACTTTTTGGATTTCTTTTGCCAAACATTCCAAAGTGATTATCTACAATTTAGAAACGTGAAAAGCAAATAATCCAAGTCTAAACGCATTCCCAAACACCATTTGGATATAAATTTTTTATTGAGTAGGATACATAATGAAAAGGTTATGAATATAAAGTCAAGGACGCAGTAGTGATAGAATTCGTGGTCACTAAACTGTCGCTAATAGACATGCATATGTATTTAATGACAGCAGTAGTGACGGTTAAAAACTGTTACAAAACTGTTGTTGGACACAATTAAAAGAAGTGTTGTGACTTTAACTAAAGGGTGTGACTTTTCATTAAGGGTCATAACTTTTCCTACAACAACCATGAGTTTATATATCTATAAACACAACTTTGGTCTTTCAATCTTTTCTATGTTTTTGCTCTCATTCTTGTGCCTAGAATTTGAGTGTGTTCTTTTCTTATCCCATATACAAATTTCGTGTAACCCAAGGCACATATAGGATCGAAATATTGTATTCGAAAAATAAACTCAACACGATTTAAGAATTATCCAAGCAATTTATAAGTATCAAGACCCGAATACCAACATAAATATGGATGGTAAATTACCAATACATTTTATATTATCAATGGAAAATGATTGGTGTGATCACAACATTATGCCTTTATATAATGATTGAAACACTGTTTGTTAGAGGTGACTAGAGATAAAAGAGACTATAGACTACTCCTAATCCCCGTTAAATATGGGGACAAAAAAAAGATGGGTTGGGGTGCTTTTGTGTGGGTTGTTATCTTTGGGCTTATTAGTTGGGTTTTTTTTTCTCTTAAATTATTTGACCTTCCGTCTTACTTTTTTTAGTGTGTCTTGTATATTCTCTACCTACTTTTGGCGATCGTAGGGCAATACACACACAGACTCAATATAAATAAAAGACACCAATTGACTTTTGACCTTTGAAAAAAGGACTTTGCTTTTGACATTAACCAAACCGAAAAACACAAGGCAAAAAAAAATACACATAATAGGCCCAAAAAAAATAAAGTCTTACATGAACCCAAAATAAAAAAAACCCAAAGAAAAAAAAGAAACCCAATAAAAGGCTACTATAAAAACCGAACAGTTTACAATAACTAACTAGCCCCCGCTGCAACGCGCGGGTAATGTTCCCCCTCGTTACTATTACATTTGTCAATATTTAGAGCAATACTACAACTACATAATTTTTACAAAAAGAAATCCACATACACATGTCACAAGTGACATATACCAATAGAATTGTATTAAGTTTTCTCTAGCATATGTATAGATGACGAACGCACTTTGGTTGACATATTCACACACAATGACATGTATAATAAATTTGGTGTGAAAAAGAAATTTTAATGTCAGAATCAAAAAGATATACGCACTCAAAAAGTCAAAAGTTTAGTGAAACAAGTTTAAAGGTTACAAAGAGTAAATTGCAAAAATGGTCCTCGTGGTTTGACCAAATTCTGTCGAATTTCGAAATTGCAAAAATAGTCCGTATTTTAAAGGTTTGGTTCCACTTTTGGTCCTTGGTCGAACTAAAATGACTAAAATACCCCTCTTAACACAATGACATGTATAATAAATTTGGTGTGAAAAAGAAATTTTAATGTTAGAATCAAAAAGATATACGCACTCAAAATGTCAAAAGTTTAGTGAAACAAGTTTAAAGGTTAGAAAGAGTAAATTGCAAAAATGGTCTTTGTTTTTTGGTCAAATTGCAGATTTGGTTTGTCGAAATTCGAAATTGCAAAAACAGTCCGTATATCGAAGGTTTGGTTTTACTTTTGGTTTTTGGTCGAACTAAAATGACTAAAATACCCCTCTGTTCTTTTACAAAAAGTGTCCGTTAAGAGGGGTATTTTAGTCATTTTAGTTTGACCAAAGATCAAAAGTAGAACCAAACCTTCAAAATACGGACTGTTTTTGCAATTTCAAAATTCAACAGACCAATGCAATTTGGCCAAACCACAAGGACTATTTTTGCAATTCTCTCAGTTAGAAAAAACACTTCCCTTTTTTTTAAACAAAAACACTTCCTTCCTAGGCACTATGTATTTACCCATTTACCTAAGGGTGGTACCACACCATCATCAAACACAGCCCACACTTTTTACAACTTCCACCCGGTTGACTTTTCTTTTAATAGTGTAACATAGTTTTTTATCAGTTTATTTATTTGTTGTCATTTGAATACTTTTAATTTATCAAACTTTATATTTTTTGTTTCGCACTTACAAACAAAATTATTAGAAAAAACTAAGGGTTATTACAATCATTTCAGAAGTTCTAACAAGTAGGGCTGAGCATAATAGACCGCGGACCGAACGAACCGAGAAACCAGACCGGACGGAACTCGGTCTCGTCCGGTCGGTCCGTCCTTTCTCTCATATTCGGTCTTAGGTCCAGTCCGGTCTCGTTCGGTCTTGAGCAAAACCGGCCATTATGCTTTGTTGGACCGTACCGGACCGAAGACCGAAGACCGAACCGACCCGGGTATGGACCGAACATTTCGGTCCTATCCTCGGTCCCGTGTTTTGGACTAAATCAGTTTTCGATCTGATCCGGTTTTCAGCCCTACTAACAAGTAACAACCTATCCCTTTAACAATTTATGTTAAGTCATGCTCTGAATTAGTTATTGAACAACAAACCCTCAACCACTTACATAATTATAATCTTCTCGATTATAACAATCAAGTCTAAATCAAAAATCACCTTAGTTTTCGATAAAAAAATCACCTTAGTTGATTTTTTTTAATATTTTTTTGTGTTTTCCATCTTTACAGAACACTTAAAAATTAAGAATACGTGCTTAATCGATTTTGTATTTTCTGACATAGAAACAAAAAGAAAAAGAAAAAGAATCTTGGTTTACAAAAAGAGACAAAAAATTTGTAACACGAGAAAATGTATGAATATTCAATTTTGTAAATAAGTTTTTGGAGAAAATGAAAATGATATTTGTTCCTGACTTTTTGTGCCTAAAAATGTTTCCCGTCTTTCAAATAATAATGTCACGATACCATTGGAGTGGTATTGGGATGACTCCCCAACCGCAAACGTTTATTTGATCGGTAAAGAAGAAATATTGAAAATATAGGTCATGGGTTTAATTGTTAAAAAGTCACTCAAACAAGTGTTCATTACATGTGGTATGTTCCTTGAGGAAGGGTCGATAGGCACCACAAGGGTGCACGAGGTCAGGGTATCCCGACGATTTAAACCTTTTTGGAGATGATAAATGATATGTAGTGAATTCAAAGTTGTTTGTTTGAGTTATGAATTAAAATTAGGATGTTATAGCATTGCCCTGTTTTCCTTGATTTGTACGAAAACTTTTGTAGAAAACAAGTTGTTTCCTTCTCTGTGTTTTCTAGGTATTCCGGGTATAATTCGGAAATGAGCGCATTTGAGTTTCGAGAAAACTTTTTACTTAAAAATCACTTCTACACGTTTTCATGTTTTCTAATTACTCTAGAAAACTATATAAAAAATTTCTCCAATTTGTATGCTGGAAAATTTTATACAAAAACTTCCGTACTAGAGTACTTATTTATATAAGGGAGAATTGCATATATATCCTTCTAAATACTCAAAATTGCATATATATCTAACTTGAACTCATAATTGCATATATATCCTTATCAAATATTATAAATAACATATATATCAAAATAATTAATTTTTACATATTTAAATAAAAAAAATGCATAACTAATTTTACATTGACCCTTGTATCCTTTTTCTTCATCTTTTGAGAAACTAAAACACCATTTTTAATTGCTACTGTTACTACGGACTATCTTGAAAATTGGATTTGTAAATATAGTTTAGAGATATTAATTTGCTTTTGAACCCACACACATGCTGTGGAAAACCCATCAACGATGTGCTAGTATTGAGTTTGTAGTATAAAATTGCGGTTGGGAGAGTTTGAGTAAACAATGAAAGAAAATGTTTTTTAGGAGAAATGGAATGGATTCAAGGCAATAACATTAAAGATTTCAATTGATTCAAGGCCAAAAGTTCAATATAGACCCAACATTTGTCATAGACCCAATGAACCAATCATAGCCACTCATTTTTTTATAAAAATAAAAAAACTCACTTTCCACCTCTTTTTTAAAAATTAAATATCTCACACACCGTTAATCGTTACGCAAAACAAAACATACCATCGCGACGAGAATTAAATTATCTTTTTATAGAGGGGCGACACTATGTACTTTCGACGAACTTTTTTTTATGATTTTATGAAGTAATATACGATTTTATAAAATCATATATGATTTATGAAATCATATATGATTTTATGAAATCATATATGATTCGTTGTACGAATCATATATGATTCGTCATACGAATCATATATGATTTTCGCAATTCGTGACTGAAACAAAATTGAAAAAAGTTTGTCGGAATCACAAATCATATATGATTTTATGAAATCATATATGATTTTATGAAATCATATATGATTTTCGCAATTCGTGACTGAAAAAAAAAATCGAAAAAAAGTTTCTCGAAAGTATATCGTGTCACCCGTCTACTGAAAGATAAAAAAATACTCGTCGCGATGGTGTATTTTTTGTCGTGTGACGATTTACCGTTTGTAAGATATTTTATTTAAAAAAAAAGGTGAAAAATGGGTTTTTTTATTTTTGATAAAAAAATGAGTGGCTAGGATTGGTTCATTGGGTCTATGACAAATGTTGGGTCTATATTGATCTTAACTCTTGATTCAAGATGGTCGTAGTATAACATTGACAATTAAAATGGTGGTTTGGTTACTAACTTGGTAGAAGATGAAGAAAAGGATATAAGGGTCAATTTATAATTAGTTATGAATATTTTTTATTTAAATAAGTAAAAATGAAATATTTGGATATATATGTCATTTATAATGTTTGATAAGGATATATACCCAATTAATAGTTTAAGTTGAATATATATGCAATTTTTAAGTTTTTAGAAGGATATATATGCAATTCTCTCTTTATATAAAGAGAAAATATATAAGTATTTTTTTTTTAGCGAATTGATTTTCACACTCAATTTTTTTTATTAAGACACTCTTTGTATTAGATACTTGTACAATGTGCTTTACAATGAATGTCCCAATCAGAGTGTTCAAATCACTAGCTTTTTTTTATAGAACGGCAAGTTAGTTACAGGGACATCCAATTGGTTCAAGCTCACAATGACATCCAATTGGACGTATCATGACTCGAACCTTGAGAGAAACCCACTTCTTTTTCGCTCAAATATGAAAACATTCACGGAGAGACTCGAATTGTACCGAGACCTCCAGCATATATGGTAACAACCTTCCCAAAGATTAATTACCCTTGATGGCTATGTGAGATGATTGAAAACATATAAGTATTGTTATTTGCCAGACAGAATTCATATATTAATACATACCAAGATGGAGTAAGAAAATCCAGCAATGACAGAATTCTCAACCGAGACAGCAGCAAGTTGGATAGTCCCAAGCTGTCCAGCAAACAACTGTGTAGTTGCACCGATTGTATACTGACAAAGTGACGTAAAAATGGCTGGTCCAGCAAGATACCACAGCTTTTTAGACTCCATGTAAAACTCCTTGCAAAAACCTCTAACCCCATTTATTTTCACCCCACTTTCAACGGTGAGAAGTGGTTGCAGGTGCTGCTTTCCATTCTCCATAATGTCACCTTTTTTTTAGAGTGGAAAAAATAGAGGGTGTGAAGAAGAAAATGAAAGGATGGTAATAAGTTACATAAAGGTCATAAAAGGACAGTGATGTTATTTAATGTATGAGTTTTGGTTCAAGACATTTACAGTATAATTTTATCTTCTATAGAGGTGCACTTATATATACTTTCGACGACCATTTTATCGAATTTTTTATTTTTCAAATCACTTCAGAAAAAATCTCACTGGTGATTTTTTGAAATCACATGAGATTGTGATACAAATCTCATGGGATTTTTTCAAAAAAGACGTGATTAAAAAAAAATCACAAAAAAATGTCTCTTCTCAAGTATAAAAGTGCCTTCTCTATAAAAGATGATTTTAATTCCCGTCGCGATGGTATGGTTACGTTTGCGTAACGATTAACGGTTGTTAAAAATTTAATTTGTTTAAAATAAGGTGTGAAAGTTGAGTTCTTTAATAATTAAAATAAGAATTAATCTAAACCATTAGATGAAAATAAAATGAATGGATAAGATGAAGCGATTTGTTCTTTTTTTTTACCATGTTCCTTATGGAACTTTTGTCGTCATTTATAATGTTTGATAAGGATATATACCCAATTAATAGTTTAAGTTTAAGTTGAATATATATGCAATTTTTAAGTTTTTAGAAGGATATATACGCAATTCTCTCTTTATATAAAGAGAAAACATATAAGTATTTTTTTAGCGAATTGATTTTCACACTCAGTTTTTTTTATTGGGACACTTTTCTCTGTGTGTATTAGATACTTGTACAGTGTGCTTTACAATGAATGTCTCAATAAAAATTTTGAGTGTTCAAATCACTAGCCTTTTTGTATAGAACGGTAAGTTAGTTACAGTGACATCCAATTGGTTCAAGCGGTTCAAGCTGATAGTGACATCCAATTGGACTTATGCATGACTCGAACCTTGAGAGAAAACCCACTTCTTTTTCGCTCAAATATGAAAACCTCCACGGAGAGACTCGAATCGAACCGAGACCTCCGGCATATATGGTAACAACCTTCCCAAAGATTAATTACCCTTGATGGCTATGTGAGATGGTTGAAAACATATAAGTATTGCTACTTGCTAGACAGAATTCATATATTAACACATACCAAAATGGAGTAAGAAAAGGCAGCAATGACAGAATTCTCAACCGAGACAGCAGCAAGTTGGATAGTCCCAAGCTGTCCAGCAAACAACTGTGTAGTTGCACCGATTGTATACTGACAAAGTGACGTAAAAATGGCTGGTCCAGCTAGATACCACAGCTTTTTAGACTCCATATAAAACTCCTTGTAAAAATCTCTAACCCCATTTATTTTCACCCCACTATCAACAGTGAGAAGTGTTTGCAGGTGCTGCTTTCCATTCTCCATAATGTCACCTTTTTTTAGAGTGGAAAAAATAGAGGGTGTGAAGAAGAAAATGAAAGGATGGTAATAAGTTACATAAAGGTCATAAAAGGACAGTGATGTTATTTAATGTATGGAATTTTTGGTTAAAGTCATTTACAGTATTTTTAGCATTACGAACACCAACACGATGGTTGTGTTTATTTTGGGTGAGTTTACTATTTTTAATTTGTGGGTTTTTGTGAAAGGTTGTTGACAATGCATTACTAGTCGTGTGGATTAGTGGCCACGTATCTATGGGTTTTTATCGGTTGGAGAGTTTTTTACTTGCATGGAAAAGTAGGTTTGAAGTTAACTTAAAGAGCTGAAGTAGAGTTGGGTATAAGTAGTGATAATTATTTTTAAATTTATCTATAAGGGATTCATTATAGGAGGTTTATATAAAAGTTTAAAATTTATGAAAAAGTTTATTTTTGATTTACTTTGTAAATCATAGTGAGCTTATTATTTATACATATAATCTATGTGACAAAAAGATGTCAAAAGTTTTGATCTTTTCATAATATAATGCATGTGTATCATATTGTTGTAAAAAGTTTATACATAATGGCATGAGGTTTATAGTATCAAAAACTTTATATACTTATGATTGGACATGTTATAAACATATTAAAAAGTTTCATCGTTGTAGATGCTCTGATGGAGGAAGACACTTCACTCCATTAAATGTTTTCAAACTTGAAAACTACAACATACAAACATTTATATATATTGTACAACTTTTTAATGCACTAACACATTACAAATTTGAAAATTGAAACCTACAAACAAAGAAACACATTATACAACTTTTTAATACATAATTATTACTCCTATCAAAACACATCATTTCTTAAAAATACAAATATTCATGCAATATGTGCAATTAACCAATGCATAAACACACGTATTAACCGGTCAACACATTTAATACTATTCTTAAAATACCCCTTAATCCATTAAACACACTAATTAATACGGAGTATTATTTGTTAAAACACTCATAAAATGAAAAAAGTACATGTTATTATACGTATTGTACAAACTAATAAAACGCAAAGCTTCATACAATTTATTTGCTAATACATATAGTTTTGAAAACTAAATCGGACCAACGGGTTCAACCGTGAAAATGAGTGGCCACCAGTTCGGCTAGCAAAATAAAAGCCGTCCGAAAATAAATCGAAGAGAGCCAACCGAAACCTATAAAAATGAGTGAACCGGACATGATCAAGATCATTTTCTTTTTGTTTTTCTCCGGTTAATCACAGGATACCCGTCGCCGCGTCGTTCGGGTACCCTGTTAGTTATTTACAAGGAATGTATGCGATTTTTTGATATTTTTATTTTTGAAGCTTAACTTAATGTAGTTTGTTTAAATTACTTATAAGTATCTCTTATCACACTATATTAATTTTAAAATACGGACAATTTGTATTTTAAAAAAACACGCTTTATATCAAAGGTCGAACTGGAATCACGATTTCACAAGTATATTTATTTGTCGCTATACACCGTCGCTTGATATTCGTCTAGCTCTGGCGATTTTTCTCATTTGACATAAAACTATAATAATAGTTTGTCAATGTGAATTATAACCCTCCCAAAATTCTCTTCCTAGCTCTAGCGATTTTGGAGTATACCCATAAACCTTAATTGGTTTTTCTTCTTCTAACCATTCTTGTGCTTAAATTGTTATTGATTCTTGTTCTCAATCAATCGTCTATACGTCTTTTAATCCCTAAGTCATTGTCTTATTCGTTTGCATCCAACTTTTAATCGTTAGGTTATTAATTCTGGTGACTCACATATTGCTTTGTTTAGGGTTTGGATTCTGCGATTGTTTAGTTATTGTCTCAGGAAGTGCAATCTCTGCTGACTAACCTAAATCGATCCTTAAGCCGATTGGAGGTTTTTTATTTAATCGATCGTATATTTGATTATTGTGGTACCGATTTGTTTAAACCCTAGTTTTAGGATTAGTCTGTAATTTAATCGATCTCTTTTCATCGAATGAAATCTTGTCTTAAACGTCCATTTATGGTCGTTTCCTATATCTTGATTGTCGTACTTTGACGCAGTACCCCATTATTACCATTCCGCTGCTACTTGATTTTGGGGGTGTTACACATTGTGTGTTTGAGTTGGATCGTATGTAGTGAATATTGAGTGTAGTTTCTTAAGTCCGGGACGTATAGGTGTCAAACAAAAGAAGGGTGCAGATATTGTTACTCCACATGTGACCAAGGATACCAACAAATGTGAATCTGGTAATTTACTTCCGAGTGATAATGTGGCTACAACAAGTACTTGTAATGAAGAACAAAACTTGGATCCGAATGTCGAGCATGTTACACATGTTAGTTTGAATGACGACACGGGTTCTATTACTGCTAAGATTAATGATAAGGAACGATAAATGCTTTAAGGTAAGCTCGTGTTAGTGGGGGATGATGGGATACCCATAAAACCTATAAATGTCGATGGTCAAGCTTATGCTAAGCATTTGAGTGAGGTGTTGTCTAAAATATGTAATGTATCGATTGCTAATTCTTTAGGGCATGTTTCGTATACGAAGCTGGTTAATGGTGAAACGAGTAGGAAAAGTGTTAACTTTTGTACATTGTTAGCCTCGGCCGGTAGTGGGGGGATGTTGTTATCTCGTTGGATTTGGCTCGTGTTATTCATGAACGTTTTAGTAATTTTGTCTATATCTTTTTTTCTGGGGAAACAAGTGGCATATCTGGTTGTTGAGAGCTATGTTAAGAATACTTGGAGTGAGTATGGCCTTGTTAAATCAATGATGAACTCTAAAGGCTTATTATTCTTCAAGTTTAGTTCTAAAGACGGGGTTGCCGCAATGATTGAAAATGGCTCATGGTTAATTCGTAATGTGCCATTAATTCTGAAAAAGTGGTCCTCGGATGCAAATCTTATGTAGGACGACGTGTGTAACGTTTTAGTTTGGGTTAAGTTCCATGATGTTTATATTACCGCGTTCACGAAATAATGGTTGAGTGTTATTGCAACCAAACTAGGTACCCTGTTGATGTTAGATTCTTAAACGTCAGTTATGTGCACGGAGTCATGGGGTGGGTCGAGTTATTCAAGAGCCATGATTGAATGGCGAGCTGATGTAGAGTTGAAAGACACGCTCGTGGTGGTTGTTCCAAAAAACGAGGGTGGGGATTATACTTTGAGCACTATTCGTATTGAGTACGAGTGGAAACCTCCAAGATGTTCAAGTTGTAAGATTTTTGCTCACGAGTGTCCTAAGGAAATCGTCTTGTACATATTAAAGAACATGAAGACGCCAAGGAAAGTTGTTCTTGGAGTTCAGATTGTTTTGAAGTCTCACCTGGTTTATAGACTAGTCTATTTTAATAAGAAGACTAAAAAGGCACCAAGAAAATTAAAAGCAACAAATGCTAATAACGATGATAATTTTCCTACTGCATTTAAACTCCTTTGAAGCTTTAAGCACTGTGGTAGACTTGGAAGAAGAAAGGGGTAATAAAACCTCTAGTACACAAGAGGCTAGGCAATTGGAGGGTAATGGCAAAAGGATAACCATTTGAGTGTGCTTAGTAGTAGCTCGTGTGATCAGCCTCCTAATGAAAAGGAGGTCAACTTGACATCGACAAGTATGCCTAGTAATTCTATGGAAGAACAAGTGCAAGAAACGAATAGTGAAGTTGAACATATTGATGGTGATATGACACGATTGATGGCTTCTTTGCCGAATCGAGATGGTAGACGTGTTATTTGACAAATGTATATTGTTAGTAGTCGTTATTTTTGTTTTGTAAGTTCATAAGTTTGACATGTCTTCCTTATGATAAGATTTGGTTTGAAGCACCATAGGTGTGTTTGTTTGTCTATGTAACGGGCTGAGATGTGTGATTTCATCATCTTATGTACTTAAACGTTTTTGGAGTAATACATTTACCTAGGAAACCCTTTTACCAAAAAAATATAATAATTTTTATCGTGTATCTTAACTTAAATAACTTTTATTGTATGTGTTACTATTCGATACACACGCGTTACAGTTTTAAGTGTAAGCTAAATATACATACCTCAAATCTAATCAATAACCATAAAAAAATACTCACAAACATATGTTAGACCAAATTATACACAATTATGCCCTCAAAAATCTATAACAAAATATTTGAAATTTTGAACTCCGTTGCAATGCAAGGTTTTAAAAAACCTTGTATATAACAGATATAATTTAAACGAAACATATATATTTTTAAACATAAATGGATTAAGTAGTGTCAAACACAATAATGCATAAAACAAAACTTATTAAAAGTTTACAACACGCAATAAAAGTTATTAAAAGTTTGCATGTAAACTAAGAGAAAAATAGTTTCATACATGCAAAAAGTAAATAAGAGTTACTTTGATGGCACACATCTGGTTTTGATTACATGCTCCACTGTAAACATTGTTAAAGCACATTATAAATAAAGTATAATTATATGATGTAAAGAATAGAGTGTCTCAATTTTGAGAATGTGCAAAAATCAATTCTCATCTAAAAATGATTATAACTTATAAGTAAAAGGTGAGTTTAAGTATACTAGGATAGATATAAGGGGTAAGTTATGTAAATGAATAGTTAATTTCGATGGAAATTGAAGTCCGAGGAGGGCTTCACGTGGATGAGTTTAGCATGTCACGCGTGTATTGCTTCTCTAATTAATACTGTATAAAAATTCCCTCGCCTCGTACCCAATTACTATCTTAATAATTATATATATAATAATTTGAGAAGGGTTGACTTACTATTCATTTTAAGCACTGTAGCTCAGTGTTACAGTGCTAGGCCAAAAAGAAGCCTAAAAAATTTAGCCTAAAAATTTGGGCCGGCCCAATTATTTTTTTTTATTTTAAAAAAAAAATAAAAAAATTTGTTGGCACAAAATAGGAAGGAAAAAAATGTTACAAAAATACCGACGCATTCAGATAAAAATATACCCGCGGTAACATTTCCGAATTGACTTAAACAGTGTCATTTTACACCATGAGACCAAAAAATTAAATTCTCAAAAAAAATAAAAAATAAAATTTTAACGCCACGCAACAACGCGTTAGACCATAAAAAAAACTACTAAACACGATACTGAAAAAGTAAACCCGCACTATTAAACTCGCACAAAATTAAAGGGAAAAAAAGAATTTTTTTTTTTGAACGGCTAATGGAATTTTATTAAAAAAGGGCTAGAAAGAAACTAGCAGACGATATACACGCAAAAACGATCCAACAAACAAAGAACGAAAAGGAACAGAAAACTCTAACGAAACGAACTCGCAAAACAACCAAAGGCTATTAGAATAAGAAAGATCACACCATGTCGCCAACTGAATTAACTCCCATGAACGAAACCGAACACCCGAGGCAGCATACCAAAAAGTGATCTAACCGGCATCCTTTGTTTGTCTCGATAAGGCATTATGAAGAAGAATAGCTTCTTTAACGTTGCCATAATAACTCCAAATCTGAAGATCGCTAGGAAAATAATCTTTCCACGAACGTAGTTGCGCGAGAGAGAACAACCCGTGAATATTTCCATTGGGGTCTCTATAGCTCCATCGTTTATCAGAATCTATCTCGTCACTAGTTAGAGGACCAATATAATCAATCCACGAAGAACCAGACTCAACAGCAATATTTAAATCATTACCCGGGGGTGTAGATGGAGGCGCAATGATGGAGTCTTTTTCAGGAGCAATAACTTGCGTAACATCCTCATTATCATCAGTGGTAACATTACCACAATCACCCTGAGAATGAACTCCAAGAATCTCACCAGCATCATCTTCCAAATTCTTTTCCATGCAATCCTTAATACACCCATCATTATACAAGACCGAATCATCACGAATCTCGCCTTCTTCAAAGGAGTCCACAAGATCACTTTCCACCCCACGAACATCCTCCTCTCGCAAAACCCGACTAGAAGGCGACACCGAATCATTGTTAACATTCTTAGGGGAATCTGAATCACAACTATCGACATCCAAATGCTCCTCATTTTCCAAACTTTCATCCAAACTAGGACCCTCTGCATCCTTCCTTTCCAGAGGATTAGACTCGGAATTGACCTCCATCGATTCAATATTGGGCGCCCAATATGCAAACTCAGTAGCGATAATACGATAAGTCCGATTACGATATGAAACTATAAAGGACTCTATCACACGATGTAAAGACTCTGTAAGGACACAAACCTTCCCATGAGACATTGGTCCATCACTTACCATATCCGTAAACACGCTGCTTCCCCACCGACCACCCAACTTCTTATAAACCTCTGGAGCCCATGATGCCAATGGCAGACCCACCAGGTCTATCCAAACACATCTTTCATCTGGAATAAAATCGTGAGAAACATCTTTGAACTCCAAAAATATCTCTTTTAACGCCTTTGAAGTCTTGACGCTTTCCACTTGATCCATAGAGTCGAATTCCAACCAAACCCAACGTCCCCCAACATATCTAAGACCAACATCATCGAATCCCTCAGAAGACATATGTTTTAGAAGCTCTGAAATGACACTTAAATCTTTAACTTTAGCAAGAATACTACGCTCCATACCATCCAAATCAATACAATCGTCTACCGAGATAGACATCACCGCTTCATTACCCGCTTCCTTATATACCTTGTTACAATCCGACACCCCCACAGATTCTGCTCCAGCATTACTTGTACCGTATTTGCCCGACATGTCCACTGATTTGTTGCCCAGGACCGCTTTAGCATACGAGTTAAAAGACTGAAAAACATTTTCGTTGATACTAACAGATTGAGAGTTCGAACCTACACTGGGTTTGCCGTCCCCAGAACGTTCCACAGGTCTATTATAAGTTCGACCATACTTCGCCACATCGGCAAATAAATGAAAACCACCCATCCATGCCGTTCTTAGATTGGAAACTAACTGATTGATATCATTAACGTTTATAAAACGTACAAAACCAAATCGATGACCCGATTTGGATCTCTTTGCAGCTATGTAAACATCGATCACCACACCCCATTTGTTACAAATATCCCAAAGATCTTGGACCGACGCATTCCATGGGATATTAGAAACAAAGATTGATGAAAACGACTTATGTTCCTCACGAAAATTAGGATGGGATTTGTTGGGAATACCTTTGTTACGTTGCTCTTGACGACGATTATTATCGAGATGATCGTTCCTTTTGCTTTCTGAATAATTATTAGATCGGTGACCTGTGCCAATTGCCATCGTTATTTAACAACAGAATAGCCAAGATCCGAAAATAGGATTGAAAACGCCTATCATTTGTGAAGATGGAGATGATCGTTCACCAAACAAAAGAATCTAAAAACCGAACCGATGAACATCCTAGATCGAATTAGAGTCGAAAGTGATGAACATCCTAAAAAAAAAAAAATTAACGACACGCAACAACGCACGAAAAATTAACGCACCGCAGTAATGTGCAGGAAAAAATAAATTTACACTATTAAACATAAAAAAGACGCGCGAAAAAAATAAATAAATAAATTTAACGCCCTGCAACAACGCGCGAAAAATTAACGCCCGCAGCAACGCGCGAATATCTTTGCTTGTTTTAGAATTAAAACGACGGCGTTTTTACCTAGTTTCACTATTCATTTTAAGCACTGTAGTACTGTAGCTACAGTGCTACAGTGCTGGGCAAACAAGAAGCCCAAAAAATTTAACCCAAAAATTTGGGTCGGCCCAATTAGTTTTTTTTTTTTAAATTTGTTGGCACAAAATAGTGAGGAAAAAAATGTTACAAAAGTACCGACGCATTCAGGTAAAAAAATATCCGCGGTAACATTTCTGAATTGACTTAAACAGTGTCATTTTACACCATGAGACCAAAAAAATAAATTCGCAAAAAAAATAAAATATCTTACACATTTTAGAATTAAAACGACGGCGTTTTTACCTACTTTCACTATTCATTTTAAGCATTGTAGCACTGTAGCTACAGTACTGGGCAAACAAGAAGCCCAAAAAATTTAGCACAAAAATTTGGGCTGGCGTAATTAGTTTTTTTTTATAAATTTGTTGGCACAAAATAGGGAGGAAAAAAATGTTACAAAGTACCGACACATTCAGATTAAAAAATATCCGCGGTAACATTTTCGAATTGACTTAAACAGTGTCATTTTACACCATGAGATCAAAAAAAAATTCGCAAAAAAAATAAAATAAATAATTAAATAAATTTTACCGGCCCAATTAGTTTTTTTTTAATTTGTTGGCACAAAATAGGGAGGAAAAAAATGTTACAAAAGTACCGACGCATTCAGATAAAAAAATATCCACGATAACATTTCCGAATTGACTTAAACAGTGTCATTTTACACCATGAGACCAAAAAAATAAATTCGCAAAAAAAATAAAAAATAAAAAAAATAAAATTTTAACGCGACGCAACAACGCGTAAGACCATAAAAAAACTACTAAACACGATACTGAAAAAGTAAACCCGCACTATTAAATATGAGACCGACAAAATAAACTCGCACAAAATTAAAGGAAAAAAAAAGAATTAATGACACGCAACAACGCGCGAAAAATTAACGCCCCGCAGTAACGTGCAGGAAAAAATAAACTTACACTATTAAACATAAAAAAACGCGCGAAAAAACAAATAAAAATAAATAAATAAATAAAAATAAAAAATTAACGTCCCGCAACAACGCGCGAAAAATTAACGGCCGCAGCAACGCGCGGGTAATCTTGCTTGTTTTATTCTATTTTTGTTTACCGTGATTAGCTTTTTATTCTATTTTTGTTTACCATTTTTATTCTATTTCTTTTACCGTGATTAGTGTCGTAAAATATCTCTCTCACTCATCAACTATCGACCTTGTTGGGATATGTCTATATCATAAATAAATATACGGCCAAAAATATGTGAGCCTATGAGGACACACACGTATACACAGAGGTATGTTTATTAATCTAATTAATATATTTATAATATATTAATTATATTAATATATTTCACGAAATATTAAACGGTCTTTGATTATAACGTTAGACGCTAGATTCAATTAATAAATATTAACAAGTGAGGGACTTGTTAGTACGAAAACCAAACCTGTGAGGTGTTGGTTGTGACCGGTCAAACAAGAAAAGAATGAGGGGTCCGAATGTAGTTTATAGCAAACAAGATGAGGTGTTTGAGTATGACTTGAACAATAAGTCTTGGGCTATATAACCTCCTGCCTCATTCATTCGGTGACTGAGATATATGATATACCAAAACACCTACGACATAACATTACCCTAATATCACATGAAACCATTAGTTGTGTTTTCTCTTCTTTCGTATGTTTTGACAAACAGAATTAAAAACCATATGCATGCATGAATGCATGCATGTTGTGATTCCATACGCATACATGTTTTATACATGGCATGCAGATTAATGTTTATTCCTTGTAGTTTTGACGATCAGTTATTTATTTACTATTGGGATTCGATCGTATGACGCAAAGATCCCAAAACAAGAACATCGTGTTCAGGGACAAGATCCACGTTTTTAGGAAAATGTCAAAGGCGAGTTGCTGGTCAAAAGCGAGTTGCTAAACAGTGAGTTGCTAAACAGCGAGTTGCTAAACAGCGAGTTGCTAAACAGCGAGTTGCTAAACAGCGAGTTGCTAAACAGCGAGTTGCTAAACAGCGAGTTGCAAAATGGCGAGTTGCAAAACGGCGAGTTGCTAAACAGCGAGTTGCTAAACGGCGAGTTACCAAACAGCGGTTTGTGTATTTTATTAGGGCAGCGAGTTGTCAAAAGAAGCAGCGGTTTGATTATTCTATTACATGGCGGTTTGCTTACACTAGCAGCGGTTTGATTTAAAAAAAAAAGGAAGGCTATTAGTTGTCGGGATAGTTGTTTGATTGCACTTCAGAACAAACAGAATGAGTTTGACAAGTACAAAGCCTTTAATGACCGGACGATTGATTATGAAATTCTTCAAACAAAGTTAAATGAAACTCTAGGACTATTAGCTCTAAAAGACATTGAAATTAAAGAAGGTTTGAAAACTAAAGCCTATGAAATTTCAGTTCTCAATCAGAAACACGATGAATTAGTCAAAAAGAGTCTTTTAACAAGGTCACAACTAGAAGGTTATCTCAAAGAGAACACTAAAGGTCATTCTTGATTTAAAGTATAGAAGAAAGATATTGACAAGATGATTGAAATCGGACAAACACTAAAGTTTTTGAACGAAATTGTTATACTGTAATCAGTCATTCAGACCATTATAAATTTTAGCACCCAAATGTGCGACATATAATGGTAGACTTACCCTTTGCCACACCAAGGTACTCAAGAAAGCTTTAATCTGAAAAGCCCGTTTGTATGAGATCCCAATATGATACTTTTGATCCTGAAACCGATTTGCCCCAGAAAGGGAAGAGCCATACTTTGATACGAGACGTAGGTCAAAATTGAATTAGAATATGTAAACCATATGATTAACAAAAAAAATGTCTTTATGAATTTTCAAAGCACCTCACTGGAGTTTCTTTATCAGTAGGACGCGAAAGGAAGTAAGGAATCAATTAGGAGAAAAACCGTTTGTTAGAACAAAACCAAACATTGCTAAAACGTGGCCTTTCTACCCGTTTCGGAATCCATTAGTAAAAGTAGACAAGTTTTTAACGACATGACATTTAACATCAATCAATTTAGGGAAATTGTTGATCAAACTTGGTTTAAACATACTAGTGATTGTTTCCGCGTACCAACTGCTCATGATATGGAACTTTTGATAAAAACCTTTCTAATGCCTCTTTCCATAAAATCACAAAATGATAGCTTTCGTTTTGAACATTGAACTTTTAAACGAAATGCAGGAGATTATTGTGTACCGTTAAATCCCTTTGGAAAAAGAGGTTGACGAAACTTGAATCTGAAACAGGCTAATTCTTTCAAACATATGTATGATCTACTTCTTTAAAGAGTGTGTGTCTAAAGTTGTTATATGTTATATTTGCATTCTTTGTTCTGAATTAAATGCTCCATACTGAATTGAATGCATGTGTCTCATAAAGTCAAAGAATGTAATGTTTGCACAAAAGCTGTCGAAACAAACTGAATCTGTTAATAACGAAGTTCATAATAAGCTTTTAAAGAGTTTTGCTAAACTTGAAAAACACTCGATTTCTCTTGAACTTTCTTTACAACATTGTAAAGAACAGATGAAAAACAACCCAGTTTGCAAAGAAAATGCTTCAAATGTATTTCGAAAAAGGAACGTGAACAATATCATGAAATACACGATTTGAAGCTCAAATGCAAGAAAGAACATGGTGCTTAAATGAGTTAAAGGAAAACTCATTCTGGTAACAAAAGGTAAAGTTTGTGGAAACTCAGTTTGTAACCATTTTTTGTTCGACAAACAAATGCTCAACGGATTCCAAACCACCGGTTTTAGAAAAAAAAACCGACTCCTTTTTCAAAATTCTCTGAAATGAGAAGTTTTCAACTGACAGACCGGTTAATAAAGCCTAATGTGTCGGATGGTTTGTTTAAACAAGTCACTCAACAGAATTTGCCTCAGAATAGAAAAAACGCCAAAATAACTCGGAATGTGCTTAAACAAGAATGTATCGAAATGCCATACACAACACAAAACAGCGAATCGCAGTTGCCTCAAGCTTCTAGGGAATACTAATCCCACGTGTCTAAATCTAAAGAGTAAATCACATACTATGTTAGCAGACCACAGCTTTAGTGCTATCAGTTAAAGATAAAGGTCATGCAAAACAATAGTCAAGTGAAGTTTAAAAAGAAGGAAGTAGAAGACCACCATAGGATTTCTAGTTTTTTAAGGAAATCAAAGTCATGTACGGCGTGTAATGACAGTTCAAAATCTAAAACTTTGAATGTGAATACTGTTTGTGCTGAATGCGGAAAATGTGTGTTTAATTCTAATCATGATGCTTGTGTTTTTAGATACTTGAATGACGTGAACGCTAAAACTAAGAAGCCTAAGGTAGTGCCTCAGTGCTAGTAAACCAAGAGAATGCGAACAAAATTGTTGCAAACCCCATAAGAAAAAAATAGTTGCATCAGATACCACTTTCAGAAATCAAAGAGTTACCACTAAGGGTTGTATGAGAATACAATCTAGAATGGAAATGGTGGATAGCTAAGAGATGTCCATCAGGATATAAATGGACACAAAAGCCTCTTAGGACCAAAAAGATATGGATGCCTAAAATCAGGAAAGAGGATGTATCAACAAGCATTAGTCCCACTATAGACATTGTCTCTAGGATTACTAATGTCTTAAAGATATCAAATTCCTTAGGATCCAATTTGTCCAATGTTCCATCGTCCTCTAATTCTCTTGCAGATTGTACAACTCATCCTATTCATTGTTGACTCTGGATGCACAAGCACAAGACGGCAATCTTCAAGTTGTGTAGTTATTTGTGGAGAAATTTATGGGTACTGTTCGTTTTGGAAATGATCAATTTGCTCCAATTCTTGGTTATGGAGATCTGAATCAAGGAAATGTCACGATCAAACAGGTTTATTACGTCGAAGGCCTCAATCACAATCTTTTCTCGGTTGGTCAATTCTGTGATGCGGATTTGGAGGTTGCTTTCAGGAAATCTACTTGTTTTGTGAGAGATCTTCAGGGAAACGATTTACTAACTGGTAATCGTGGATCCGATCTCTACACAATATCTCTTCAAGAAACAACTTCATCAACTCTAATCTGTTTCATGGCTAAAGCTTCACCAACTCAAGCATGGTTATGGCATCGAAGACTTTCTTATCTTAACTTCGATTACATCACCTTATATCAAAGAAAGATATTGTGACAGGTCTTACCTAAGTGTGACATAGTCAAGGATCAACTTTGTTCATCTTTGTGAATGAGTAAAGCAAAAGAAGCCTCATTTAGTCAAAAGCTGTTCCAGTTCCAACAAAGGAAGGGTGAATTTGCTTCACATGGATTGTGTGGTCCAATGCGGGTTGCAAGCATTAAGCTGGGAGAAATATATTCTGTGTGATGTTTGATGACGATTCCCAAAAAAAAAAGGGGGGGGGGAAATACACTTGACTCTTTTTTCTACGATCCAAGGAATGAAAACCAGAAGTTTAAAAGATTTTCTCCGATTTGATTCAACGCAATCTTCATAGCTCAAGTAATTACTGTCCGTCGACAAGAAGCACAAAGTTCTTGAACAAGACACTCCATGCTTATTTCAAAGAAGACGCATGAACATCAGTCTTCCACTCCTCGAAAACTCTGAACCAGAATGCTGTGTCGAAAAGACGGACCGCACTCTTGTTGAGGCTTGCTCGAACAAGCTCTCAGATTCTAAGCTTCATTATCATTTTGGGCTGAATCGTTGCAACCGCATGCTATTCTCAGACAGATCAATCACCTATCGACTCATGGGAAAGACGGTTCGTATCACAATCATTTTAAAGAAGGAAACCTCAATTAAAACACATCTTCACACTTTTGGTTGCATTTGTTACATAACTAGAGATGGGGACAAAAATTTAGTAAGATGAAAGAAAAAGGGGATCCATGTGATATGGTGGGAAGTAATTCTACTCAGTCGAAGGGATATCGTGTTTACAACAAGAGAACACGCTTATAGTTGAGTCCATTCATATCAAGTTTGATGAAAATCAAAAGAAATGATGTCTGATCATAACAGTTTAGACCTCGCACCACAACGACAAGAGATGTCTTATGTTGAAAATGTCTCTTCAGGCCTCGTTCCTCAAGGACAAAAGGCGTCAGATTATGAAAACTCTGACCCGTCCCCCAAGACAAAATGTTGTTCAACAGCAGAGGAAGACAGTTCGTCACAAACACGGGTGGAATTTCTCTCTGTCCTTACTTGAAGAATATTACAATCCAGCACACGGTCATGCAGAGGACAACAACAATGATCATGCAGAATGAACATTTCAAGAAGCGGAATTTATTAATCCTTTTTGTACAGGGTACAAGAAATTGGTGATCTTCCTAACGCAACATTGATAATACGATGTGCATTTCATTTCAACCACAAAGTCATGATTACCGATGGACCAGAGATCATCCATTAGAACAAGTTCGTGGAAATCCAACCATGCCAGTTCAAACAAGACGACAGCTTGCCACAGATCCTGAAATGTGTATGTTCGCGCTCACGGTGAGTATTGTTGAACCGAAGAACATTAAGGAGGCAATGGCTGATTCTGCATGGATCGAAGCAATGCAGGATGAACTTCATCAGTTCGACAGACTAAAAGTCTGGGAACTAGTCGACAAACCATTTGGCAAGATGATTATAAAGCTAAAGTGGTTATGGAAGAACAAGAAGGATGAAGATCAGACTGTAATTCGCAACAAAGCACGACTTGTAGCTAAAGGTTATGCTCAGGAAGAGGGTATGATTTTGAAGGATTCATTTGCTCTAGTTGCTCGCTTGAGCAGTTCGGATTTTGTTGCCCACGCAGCACACAGTCTTTTCTTTTTAATTTTCTAGCAGATGGGACGTGAAACGAACATTTCTTAATGGTCCACTGAAGGAGGAGGTTTATGTTGCTCAGCCAGAAGGGTTCGTTGATCCAGATCATCCAGAAAAAGTCTACCTTCTGAGGAAAGCTTTGTATGGATTAAAGCAAGCTCCAAGAGCCTGGTATGATGAACTATCAAACTTCCTGATGTCCAAAGGCTTTACTAAAGGTACAATTGACCCAACTTTATTCAAGATAAAATACGGGGAGGATATTCTACTTGCGTGCAGAAACCCAAAAAACATTTACGTGGCATGACCATAATTTTAGGGTCTACAACCTACATTCAAAAGATTTGAAGGTAATGCATAGTAGATTTCGAAATGTCTTATGGGGAGATGAAAATTCTTTTTAGGACTACAAAAGGGATCACGTCTTCCCCCTCCCCCAACGCCCCCCTAATACTGCTCCCCCCTCACACCCCATCCCCTCTCCCTCCCCCTTCTCCGCCACCTTGTCAATTTTTGTTCCCTCTAACAACCCCACTTCCCAGCATCGTTACCTAAACCCAAAAGGTATTTTTATCAATCAGGCCAAGTACGCTTTAGAAATTCTGAAAAAGCATAATATGGACAATTGTCACTCCACTGGTCACCCATGGCTACTAACCAAACTAGATGTAGATTTGTGTTAGAGAACCCGTAGACCATCTGATTATCGTAGTAAAATCGGGTCGCTCAGTACTTGACATCTAGTAGACCAGACTTAGTGCAGCAGTCTGTATTGTGGCAGTTATCAAGCACGACCAAAACACAAATAAGCACCCTCAAGGAGGTTAAAAGAATCTTTAATTCACCTAAAGGGTACCATTAACATGGGACTCTGGTATCCAAAGGATTATGGCTTTGAACTAACAGCATTTTCAGACGCTGATCATGCCGGATGCATTGATACTCGGAAAAGCACTTCTGGAGGGATACAATTCCTTGGTGATAAGCTAGTAAGCTGGATGTCAAAGAAACAAAACTGCATTGCAATGTCTTCAGCAGAGGAGAGTACGTGGGCGTTATCTGCAAGTTGTGCTCAAGTATGAGGAAGAGGACACAACTTCAAGCTTATGCTTCAACTACAACAAAATCCAGTGGGTATGCGGACTCTCAGTCAGCCTAGCAATATCATGGCAACCCGTACAGAATTCGCGAACAAAGCAAATCCTCTCGTATCATTTCATAAAAGGAACAGGTTTGAAAAGTATAATTTGAACAATATTTTGTCCGAATCTGAACTACCAATTAGCTGACATGTTTACATAAGCCCTTTCCTGAGGATCGGTTTTAAGTTATCTTGGTCAGAAGTGATTAGTATGAGATGTTTAGACTCATCTGATCTGGCAGGTTCTGACAAATGAGACTGCTTGAATAAACATCAAAACATCCCGTGTACTATTTTTGAGAAAATGCAAAATACAAAAATATAAAACTTCAAAAGAAAATACAAAATCAGAAAAAACAGAAATTTCCAAAAGATTCTTTCGACATGTCCCTTGGAATCGATAACATTTACGTGCTTAGAAATGATCGATTAACATTGACACGGGTGTGTAAATGAAGTTCGAGCGAGAGTTGCAAATAGTTTCAAAACATGTAATTTCTAATTTTCTAAATGGCTTATGTGCAAATATCAGTACATAACCCGGACTTCAAATAAAGGAAGGTTTATAAACTTATCCTCACAACGAGAAAATTAACGTTTCTCGGGCTTGAGCTGTTCATTAAAAGGAATTCAATGTTATTCAGCTCAAGGGAAAAAGGATAGTGTACGTTTTCAGTGCTGCTACCCATAGAGTCTAGAAGAGAAGTCCTCTAATTTGTTTTCAAAAGTTTTGAACACAATTTTTCAAGAATCTTCTCGATGACAGAGTCATTTAATCTTTCAAATTGTGTAGAGGAGTTCAAACACTCCAACGGTGTAAGCAACGTTGTGTACGGTTTTCTCTGCCATAAGAGAGCTTGTTGACATAGTGAAGAAAACTCTCGAGTTAGGTGCTCGGAGAGTGGAATAGGGCGAAGAGGTGCTTCATTGCCGAACCACTATAAATCCTCGCGTTGTCGTTGATTGTTCTTACTCTTATCTCTTGTCTTGCATTACTTTCTCATAACTATCTTATTAATTGTTTAGATAGGTATATTGTTTATATTGTGCAAGTATTGAATTCACATAAAGTCAAATCTAGAATTTTTACGAACACGTTAAAACCTTAAATTAAAAAGCGGCAAACTATTCAACCCCCCTTCTAGTTTTCCACATATACTTATGTTATACATTCATGTTAAGCTTGGTTTGCTAAGACACGTGTATAAAATGACCAAGAGTAAGTTACATAATATATAGAATCGTGAAATTCGAATAAATGTGATTCGAAATAAGTAATCAAATCACCTTTAGTGGCCAACCATACATGCCTGTTGTTTTCCTATAACATGTGAGGACCAGCGGTAAATAGTTATTTTGAACCTTAATAACACTTAGCTGGGAAAATGCGATTGTATATTGGTGGCGTATTTGCTGAATGGTTATTCAAACAGGAAGTTGACATACATGTGGCTGATGACGTTGCACAACTATCATGGGCACGCGAGATACCAGTCATGTTTTGTGATTGGTTGGGTCTTCTCGAAGAGCCACATAGATTTTGCAAGGAGTCAGGTCTACCTACACAAATGAAAAAACATGAAACTTGTGCTAATACAATAGTAATACCTAACCATAAAGGAAAAGAAATGAGAGACTAAAGCACAATGTACATTACTTTAACAACATTACCTGTTAAATAATACACAAATATATCACCCATCAGAAGTCTGATTGATTTCGGCTATAAAACTATGCCCAATCATCTTCGTGTAAGCATACCTCAGTGCTTTTCACAACTAAAATTTCTAGAATGTATGAAACTTTTGTGGTGCTAAACGTCCCAAGTGAAATCGTGTCAACTCTTTTGATAATTATAAATAAGGAGTGATGTCAAGCATTACCATATTTCACAAATGCATTAGAGTAGAAATAGACTATTACGCAATCATAAAGCACATATATTCCCAGGTTAAAGAGTTATGTAAACACTACTTATTTGAATAATGCACAAAGAAAAGGATAATGTTTAATGAATCATACGACTATATGGTTTTTCTAGATTATTTCACACTTATTATAACGTCTTATTCAAGTCAAGAATGAAGTATATAGTTTTAATACACTTATGAGCCACTATAAATGCCTACTGCATATTTTCTCAAGTGAGCCCAAATAAAACATAATATGGTAATAGAACTGATTGTTTGCTAAAAGTGGCATATTTTATGCTCAATAGCATAATCATAATCATATTAATCTGAAGTGATCATATCAGTAGTTTATTATGGATTCTCATTGTGAAATAAGTCTACGTATTACTATGGATCTTGCATTTTCATAATAGACAAGGAATATTGTGATCTTATGGGTTAATTCCTCTAAACAACAACTACTAACTCGGGTCTCTTGGCTGAAACATGCCATTTTCAATAATATTAACATGAATGCATTTTGTCACTCCTAATGTTAGCCTCAAAATATTGAGCCGAACAGGAAGTTCGTTCATTACGTGTACGAGTCTCGGTCATTTAATTAGTTAATGTTGTAATAGTATAATATCGGGAATCGGGCTCGATAGTTAATCTAATATTGTATATGTTTCGGGCTTAATCCCAAGCAAAATCCGAGCCCGGGTCCTAGTTAAATATCCCACGCATCATTTAACGCGACGGGGTATATAAACTCTTTTCTATTTAGAAAAGAGTAAGTTGTTAATTCTAATATCTTTTCCTTTTCTATTTTCTCTCATCTCTCTCCCTCTCTCTTCTTTCTCTCTTTACAAAAACAACTCACTCTCTTTCTCTTTTCTAGATCAAATTCGTGTATGATATATATGTTATGAAGTGATTACGGGATCCTACAATTGGCATCAGAACTTCAGGGGTGGATTTGTGTTTGATTCTTGTGGTTGATTAGCAAATTTCGTGGCTTATTTTGGTTCTAAAAGCCCACGGCTCAAAAAGCTTATTTGGGCTTAATTTGTTGGTTAATCTTGTGGTTTTTCTTGTTACTAATGCTAAAGAAGTTCATGTGTTGCCACTACAAGTGATTAACAAGGCTCAAGTTCGAAATCAAAGCCAAAAAGGTTCGAATTATTTTATGTTCTTCGTGGAGAGTTGCCTAATTTTGGACGATTCTCAAAGAAATACGAGTTAAGGTCTGTTTAATCATGCTATACTCACTTAGTATTACATGTTAGAGCTTGGATTCGTAGTTGAAAAGCTTATTTGGTGTTATATGGCTCAATTCGACCTTGTGTTCTTCGTGGTGGTTTGTTTATTATATTAGTATTCTACACGGCGAGTTGACAGGTTACGGGATCCGTGATTTAAGGAATTGTACACGGCGAGTTGACCAGGTCAAAGGCGAGTTGGTTCAAGTAATTAAAAATTAACCGGCGAGTTAAGTAAAATAATAGGCGGCGAGTTAATACAAAACACGGCGAGTTGCCTAAAAGCACGGCGGTTTGAGTTTAAAAACTTGACAGCGGTTTGATTATAATATTAAGGCGGCGGTTTGGTCATTTTCAGTGGCGGTTTGACTATTATAATTGGCAGCGGATTGAGATACTACAGGCAGCGGTTTGCTATACATTGTTAAAGGCGGTTTGATTAAAAAAAAAAGTATCCAGACGACTCTTTTTAGCGACACTTTTTTTACGGAAAAAGTTGAGTAATATGTAATTTTTTATATAGCCTTTTTAACTTATTTTTACATCAAATTCAAATTTTGGTAATAGCGTAAAAAAAATTTCGGTCGACACCTTTTTAGCGACACTTTTTGGCGGGAAAAATTAAGTAAAATATAATTTTTTCTATAGCCTTTTTAGCTTATTTTTACACCAAATTTAGATTTTGGTAATAAGGTAAATTTTTTTTCATAATCCAACTGCGCCGAATTCCAAACAAACCAAAACCAAAACCATCGAGAAGGACTTAAACTGCACAAATCATTCACAACAAACAAACCATTAACTACCAACGATCATTCATTCACGGTTATCTAGTGATCTTGTAAAATCCCGGTAATCATTTGTCGGTTTTGATCATAGACGAGTAAAATCCCGTGAACGTGAATTGCATACAACCACAATTTCAATCACATCATATCCACTTAAGATCCAACAAAATCTTTCACACTTCATAATTAATAACCATTCATTCATCATGTCTACTCCAGTCAACACATCCTCGACAGATAGTCAAATGCATAATAATATCATGGCAGCTGGTTCGAAAGATCGTCCACCAATGCTTGGACCAGGAAGATATTCACAATGGAGATCACGTTTTCTACGGTACATTGACACAAAACCAAATGGTGGCGGACTGAAAAAATGCATACTAAATGGTCCCTACGTGCCAACAAGTGTACTTATTCAAGCTGTTCCAGAAGCTGAAGGTCGTCCTGCAGTTCAACAACATACAGCAATTGAAACTGTATTGAACATGACTCCAGAGAACAAAGAACACTTTCAGTCTGAAAAGGAAGCAATTTTCTTGCTTTTAACTGGTATTGGAGATGAAATCTATTCAACTGTTGATGCATGCAACACAGCAAATGAAATGTGGATAGCCATTGAAAGGCTACAACAGGGTGAATCGTTGAACGTACAAGATGTAAAAACCAATCTGTTCTGGGAATTTGGGAAGTTTACTTCTCGAGATGGAGAATCCATGGAGTCGTATTACTCACGGTTTTACAAATTGATGAATGAGTTGACAAGGAACAACTTGCAAGTTACAACAATGCAAGTGAATGTTCAATTTCTTCAACAACTTCAACCAGAATGGTCAAGATTTGTGACGATTGTCAAGCAAGCAGAAAAGATAGACACCATCTCATATCACACACTTTTTGACATTCTGAAGCAGTATCAAAATGAAGTTCAATGATATCCGTGCTGAAAGAATAGCCAAAAGTGCAAATCCATTAGCACTTCTTGCGGCTGCTCAACCATATTCAGATAATTACTATCAAGCACCAAAACCTCAAAGATCAAATGCAACATCATCTTCCACAAGACCAAGTGCATCTACCAGACATAAAGGCAAAGAGATCGCCAAACCAATTACACCTCCATCTGAGTCGGTTTCAGTTTTTGATGATGACAGTGATCCTGAACAAGCTCAGAGAGAAATGCAAAAAGCATTTGGCACTCCTTGCAAAGTATTTCAAGAAGCTCTACAAACCTACCAACAACAACCTTCGAACTTCTTCAAACTCCAGAACTTCTTCAAAACTCTAGGAACATGACTGAAGATTCAACAATAAGGTATAACAATGACAATCCGTCAGGGAAGTTTGGGAATCAAAGGACAATGTGTTGCGGGGGTACTAGGAAACTGTAGGTAGTCCGATAGTGTCAACAAAGGGGATTACAGTTGCTTTAACTGCAAGGGATTTGGCCACTATGCAAAGGATGCAGGAAGCCATAGCGGTGTGTTGGGTTTAAAGATACACGTATTACAAGGAAAAGATGTTGATTTTTTTTGTGCAAACAAAGCTCTAAAACTAGTGTTCCACTATAAGCAGCGCAAGCTTATTGGTAGCGGAACGGTTGAAGGATTGTGGAACAGGATTGGAAGCACATTACAGTTTCATGGCAAAGATTCAGGAGGTCTTACCAGAAGAATCTAGTTCAAATGAACTGACATTGGAACAGGTACAAAACAATGATGAAATTAATGTGTTTGCCAATGAAAAGACAACATTATGGAATAATACTGCAGAATATGCTGATGAGCGTTGCTTGCGCTAGTATTTTAATTGCATATTTAACTATTGATATGAGGAAAACAAAAATGATTTAAAGCTATTAAAGAAAGCAAACGCCCATCATTGACTCAATGAAAAGAAACTAGAGGAGTGCAAAAATAACTTGATGACATAGTAGGGCTCTAGGGGAGGCTACTAGTTGTCGGGATAGTTGTCTGATTACACTTCAGAACAAACAGAATGAGCTTGAGAAGTACATAGCCTTTAATTGACAGACGATTGCATTATGTCATTCTTTTAAATAAAGTTAACTGAAAAGCTTAGGACTTTAGCTAGTAAAGACCAATTGACATAACAGATAGGTTTAAAAACTTAAGAATTTGAAATTTCAGTTGTCAATCAAAAACATCGATGATGTTAGTTAAATAATGAGAAGTCTTTTAACAAAGTCACAATTTGAAGGTCGATCTCAAAGAGAAATGTTAAGGTCATTTTTAGATTTAAGTTAAGGAAGAGAAAGATTGTTGCGACTATGATGATTGAAATGGACAAACAAATTAAAGTTTTTGAATGAAATTGTTTACACTCGTAATCTAGTCTAAATTCAGACCATTTCATATTGTTAGCACCCAAATGTTGACATATAATGTAGACCATCCTTGATAATCCTAAGGTACCTTAAGAAAGCTCAATCTGAAAAGCCCTGATTATATGAGATCCCATTTGTTTCTTCTGATTTGCCAAAGAGATTGGACCCCCCAAATATTTTTTTAAGAGGAAGAGACCACGACTCTTGACAAAGAGAGTAGATCAAATTAAATAAAGGATTATGTTAAACCTTCATGTTTACACAAAAACAGAATAGTCCTTTATGAAATTTCCAAAGCACCTCACTGGTGTATCTTTTTTCAGTTGGAGACGCGCAAAGATGTTAGGAAGGACATTGTGGAGGGAGGGGAAAACCGTTTGTTAGAACAAAACCAACATTGCTAAAATGTTGCCCTTCTTCCCGTTTAAATTCCATTAGTATAAATGTAGTCCATGTAGTTTTTTAACGACATGACATTTAACATCAATCAATTTAGAGAAATTGTTGATCAAGCCTTGGTTTTAAACATACTAGTGATTATTTTAGGGTTGCCAAACTGCTAAAAGATATCGGAAGTTTGATAAAAACCTTATTAATGCCTCTTTCACATAAAAAACCTCAAATTGATAGTTTTCCGTTTTGAACATTGAACTTAAACAGAAATGCAGGAAGATTATGAGTACGTTTTAAATCCCGTGAAAAAGAGGTTGCGAACTTGAAATCTAAAAAGGCTGATTTTTCAAAAACATATATGATTCTTATTCTCGTAGACGTGTGTCTAAGATGAAACAGGTTATATTTGGCATTCTTCTGTCTGATTAAATTTGCTTATGCTGCAATTATCAAATGCTTGTATCTTCTAAAGTCAAAAGAATGTTTGAATGGTCTTGCACAAAAGCTTTCGATAACATACTGATCTGTTAACAAAGAAGTTCATAATAACTTGTAAAAGAGTTTTGCTAAACTTGAAAACCACTTGATTGCTCTTGTACTTACTTTACCAACAATTGTAAAGAACAAATGAAAAAACAACTCAGTTTACTATAGAAAAGGATCAAATGTATTTCGAAAAGATAGAAACCGGTGGTCCATATCATGAATATACAGGTTTGAAAGCCTCTATATGAAGTTAAGATCACAGTTGCAGACATCTGTGTGTTATTAGATATCTATGTGCCGTTGATTTGCTAATGTTAGGCTGGGGTAAACTCATGTGGATATTACTGCGGTGGGAGCGGTGATTTTGTTGGATGGCTTCTTTTTGTTTTTTACAATCTTATATGGAGTATTCGATGGTGTTAATAGAACCCGTTTTATTCAGTCTTTGGTAGTATGGATGTTTTGTGGTGGGGTGTTGAGATTGTGGAGGTGATATTGAGTACTTCACTATTGGTTTTTGCCTTGATTGGTGCTCTGCTGAGTGTTGTATGTAGGTCATAAGATCTAGTTCGAATGTTTTTTTTTATTGTTTAGATGGTATGCAAATTTGGTGTTTTCTTATTGAGGTGGTTAATTATTGGTGTTGGGTATTGGATGTGTTTGTCAGGTAGCTGTTTGTTTTTTTTTTTTTATGGTGTGAGAGGATTGTTTTTTTTTTGAGTTGATTTAGTGGGTTTGATGAGTTATGGGTTAAATTTGGTGGTTTTCGTTTGTCTCTTTCAGGTTCTTTTGTATGTTCCGGTCGTGGTTTTGGTTTAATGTTGTTGGTTCTGGGTTTTTTTTGGGTGGCGGGTCTTTTGTTGTAGTGTTGTCTTTGAGTTGGGGGGTAGAGATTGGGTGGTTACTGTGCAGAGTTTCGGTTTTTTTGGTGTCTATTTTGATTTTATTATTTAGTTCGTGGCTTGGCTTTCTGTGGGCATGGTGTTGTGGTATGTTTAACGAGTTAAAAATACAATGAGGTTGTAGTTGTACAGGTTTTATATTGCTCTTCTTGGGTGGTTTATTTATGGACGTTTTTTAGTGTCTTGGTCTATGTCTTTTGAGTGTGTTTTTTTTCTCTATTTTATGCAAGGGGATCTTCTGAGTTATGGGGTCGTCGGTTTTTTGTGTCGTTTTTAAGATTTGGTGTCTGTCTCATTGATTGTAGGAATATATGTAGATATTTTGCGCCTTATTGAAATTATCTCTGGTCCTGGCTCTAATCCCTAATATGTTGGGGAGGAGTAAGGTAGACTATAGATTCTTGTGTATGTCTGCTTAATATAGTTTGGTTGTATTTAAATATTACTGATATCTCTATAGGCTACCAATCTTATAAATTTAGTTTGTTTGAACATTTACAACAAATGTATTTATTTACGTACTAATATTCGTATAAGTTTTGTTATCGTTACCATCGCTGATCTGAAAAATTGTTTAAGAAAGATTACGATACATCTTCACCTTGTAATTCCAATGGGACTATAATATTTGTAAAATACAAAAATTTATAAAAACCTAATATGGATATAAACCATTAATGATGATTCCATCTAATAACATAGAATCTATAATATACGTATTATTGATTGTAGATAATAGAATCAGAGTATTATTAATCTTTAGTGTATTTTAGTCGGTGTTTTAGATTCGTTAAGCATGTTTAGTATTAATCATTAGATGCCTTAAAGTGTTTATTTCTTTCTTCTCTGCTTCCCTTTATGTTTTTAGAATTAGAAATCAAAAACAAAAGTACTTGATATTCAAGCATCAAACAAAAGAAAAATTCCCGTTGATTTTATCCTCTTTGTAACTTCCTGCGAGATACGACACTGTGGGATTATCTACTATTGTCTTGTCCTCGAAGCAATTTTATATTAAACGGGATTCTCTTCTATACTTGATAATATATTGGTATTATTTCTTAGATTTTGTTTTTTTCAGCTTATATATATTTACTATTTATTATTGCAAATCACACTTAAGACATCCAGTGTTTGTTTGTATTCATGTGAATATTAGGGATATCAATACATTGAATCCATGTGGGGGTTCATGTCAACTTGCTTGTGCAAGAGTCGAATATAGTCTTTCCTGTTAGGAATCCCACCTAAGATCCAAACAGATTTGAAAAATTTCTACCGTGGGTTGTCCACTAAGATCAAATATAGAGGATGTGTTTTTCTCATACACAACGGAAACAGTCTTATTAGGAGAAAAACCTATGTGTCTTGTTAGGATCTGGTCTAGACTCATGGTTTCTGATCGTTTGATGCGCTTTTGAATGTTTACGGTTCGTTGTCTACTGTTTTCTGTGTCTTATGTGAGATTGGGTCTTTGTCTGTGTATTTACTGTCCTTCATGGAGTTATGTCTATACACAGCATCATGAATTATGCACTTAAATGACGCACTTTACGAGACATGTAGAACCAAACAAAATTTCTAATTGTTTAGAATCTAAGAAAGAACTATGGATCTTAGAGTCGATTTGCTTTGGGCACAACCGTTTTATTGTTGTAACGCAACTTACTCTTAGATTGTGAGGCAAACTCCTGGTGTTATGATTGTTGCTACTAGGTTTTGGTTTGCTACCTATTACAGTTGCTTTGATATCTAACAGACGGATCACGGCTAGTTCTGAGTTTCCCTATCTCTTACTTTGAGTTTTTTAGTTCATCTAGATAGTGATATGAACCATGTCATTTGAACTAAATCTTGGCATGTTCTTAGGAATAATCTTAGATTGCTAGATGCTAATCATTTGTTTCGAAGGTTTGCAAAAAGTGGATTCTATTCAATTTAGGACAAATAGTGTTGAGATTATGGTCTGACGAATGTTTATTCCATCATCAGACTAGTGGGAGTTGGCAAAACCGTGTTTTGACATTTAGGCCTTTGTTAGATTTAAACGCAATTCGGTTGTCTAAAAACTGATTGGGTTTTTAGTGATTGTATAACACCGGTTTTCCCTAAGACCGATGTTTTAGCTAAACTTTGGTTATGCGACACCTATTTCTTTTTAACATTCCTTAAGTTAATTTTTAAAGCTAGCTCAATTGTTAAAATACCTTTTCTGGAATCTGTCTTTTAATTAGCATTATGTGAGCACGAAAGAAAGTTGGCCTTTATATAGTCTTAGAATCTTGTTTATTTTAATAGGAATCATACGATCTTTTAATGCTTTTTTAAAGTCTCATTTCTCCTTATTTAGAATGTCATTATGTGTAGTTATTGTAGCTACACACGTATGCTTTATTCGATTCGTTATATGTTTGTAAATAATTTATCTATGTCACGTTTAATACTGTGGCTTTTCTATTACTTGTTTCATTCAAACAATTTGACCTTGTTGCACCCTGATTGTGAAATGCATGATTTTGTTATTTAAGTTCAGAGCAATACAATGTGCTTCCATTCTTTAAAAATATTTTTGAAATTGGGGCAACGGTCTTTTTGAGTAAATATTTTCCGACTCGAGTGATTGTTTTTGACAGTAGTCGTCTATCTGGTTATCAGTGATGAATCAAGCATGGAACCTTTAATTGACTATTGTTTAGGATACTGGTAACCTATACCATTCATTAATTTATTTTCAGGATGCTCAGTTATGCTCAATTGTCTTATTGATAAAATATTTTAGTCAGCATAACTGACTTCTTAAACATTACTCATGTGTTGCAAGTAACGTTGCTTTGAAGTGTTTAACCTCAATTCCAGTGTATTCAAAACAAGTACCTGTTTGGATGTTGTTGGACTGTCATAATCCAAAGTTAATTGTGATATTGATTTGAACTTCTGGAAATCTGGTTATTTGTTTACCTTCACACAAAAGTACTATCCATGGATGCAATCTTTACTTGATTATTCTTCTTTGTGTCAAGTTGGCTTTTGTAGTTTATACTATGTATAGGATGCTCATATGTACTCTTGTGAAAAGTTATCAGCATCTTGAGACAAAGTAGTGACATGAATGCCCGTTTGAATCCAATGTCGATGCTAGTGCTCTTTTAAGTCTTCTTTTAGAAAGAACTTGAAGGTGTTGTGAATGAAGAGATCAAAAATAATGCGATGCATTTTCTTTTTGCTTTTGACAATCTTGGTACTTTGATTCATGCACATTTTTGTTGCAGAATCACAAGCTTCTTTCCGCTTTTACTAATTTTGCTGTGGATGACAATGTCTTGAATTATTGTCTCTTTTTCAGGAAACAAGTGTGATTTGCTATGGACAACTTAATCAATTTTCATTGATTAATATTCAATGCTTGGAAATGGATTTTGATTTGTCTTCTTGTGTTGTCATCAACTTCTTTTGGTTTCTAAGAACAAATGCGGAGTTCGTTGTTGATGAATTGTTATCTCAAGCATATATTTTCTCACAATGGAATTCCATGTTACAGATCATTGCATTTGGATAGGATTTGAGCATCTAAAATCTTGTATGTAGTTCTGTTTAATCGCTCTTTTTGTGATTCTAAATTGAAAGCATTTTCAAATGTTGTTCTGAGTTTTGTCAAAATTGTGTTGCAAGATCAGTGTCTGCAGAAATTATTTCTTTGTTAAGATGTTGTTCTAGTAAATCTAATGTTTAAGAGAATGTTTCTTGAGATAGTCATGGTACTCAAATCTTGTAAAGTTTCTGTGAGAAACTTGAATTTATGATCTGAATTGCTCGAGAAGACTGTTCTTGCAATCTACTTCTTGAAGTTGTTATGTCTTTCTTGAACTTTAGAAGTTGAAACCCGAAAGAAATTGTTTCATTGTGGAAAGACACTTGATGTTTTGTGAGTTTGAGATTAAATTGGTATTGAGTATTTGCTTTTATGGATGATCAGTTGTGAATAGGATATCGGGATTTAAGTTATATGAAAGTGCTTGCAGTATTATGGAATTTTACATTGGATTTTTACAATTCTTGATTAAACACTTTTTGTCAGTTCAAGAATTGAAATTCCTTCTTTTGTTTGTGTTTAGTGTCGCGCGCTAGACTCCAAAGTGGAAAACGTCAACGTAATATAAGGGAAGAGGAGAGTAGGGAGGCGGTGTTGAGGAGAGGGGGGAAGCTCATGGTATCCAATAATAGGTTGGGGGTAGAGGGCGTTGTGATTTGTGAGAGTAGCTGGGGGGGGAAGGGTGTGTGTGTGTGGTTGGGGATGATAGTTGGGTGAGTGGTGTGGCGTTGTAGGTAGTATGAGTATGAATCTGAGATGAGATAAGAGGTAGTGTGTCGCGGGCGGTTGTGAGGGAGTGTGTAGGGTGGAGGAATTTGAGGGGAGAGATGGAAAGATTAGATTAGAGAGAGAAGTGGAGGATTACAAATGAAACAAATGTAACCAACACCCTCTCCATGTGTGGAGAGGGTTTCTTTTATACCCTTAGCTATTTTTCTCTTGGCACTTGGGCTTTTCGCAATGGGTCGGGGCTTGTCTTAACTTTGGCTTTTGAACCCGAAATAGACAATATTAGATTACAATTCCCAAGCACGTTAATACCGCGACTAGCCCTATTACATTACAAGACCTATTTGAACTTTATAAGGGGACCGATAACATCTCTTGAGTTTGACTTAATTAATAAATTAAGGCTACAGAATGCATGTTTGAAATGTTTACGCAAATTTTGATAAAACTTATTGTTCTTAATGATGTATTTATTTTAAAATTATTTGTTGAAAATCATAAGAAAAATTCAAAATTATTTTAGCAAATTTTCCAAGAAGTACGCCGCACTTCTATGAAGTGCGACGCACAAATATGACAAGAATCAAACAGAACGTATGAAAACCTATCGAAAACCCATCCAATGATACTAATTGTTTTCTAACATCATTATACACTTTATTGTGAATTGTTTTTGATTTGTAGGGACTAGGGCACTCTGACAATGAAGCCTGAGATCATCACTATGTCCAACGCATCCGACATTCGAGACGGTGGAGGAAGTGATGCTTCGACGTGTCCACCACCCGTTTTTTCTTTAGGAAGGATGTAATCAGGCTGCTAAGAGTCGATACAATACTAAGCTTGCTCAATTTCTTCCTAGACTTATTTACTCACCATGTGTTGCGGATTGGAACGTATTGAATCAAATGGGGGTGTGCATGGTGTGAGGCGATTGTGAAATTGTTTGTGTAATACGATTAACGTTGGTTTTGTGGCTGGTACAAATAAGGAGATATTTACTTCAGAAGCATGGACTAATGCTTTTAACATTGATGAGCCAATTTATAGTGAGCTTTGCCATGAGTTCTATTCTAACTACGAGTTTGATGAAGTTTGTGTTGCTGACGAATTGAGAACCAAAAAGATAATCAACTTTAGGCTTTGTGGACGTGCTTTTAGTTGGACATTGCTGGAGCTTGCAAAAAGGTTAGAATTGTATAACTCAGAGGAGATCGAGGAAGAAGGATTTGATGTGTACTTCCAAGGTGGTTTGCGTAGTGATGAGCATTTCAATGCTCAAGAGTATTGGTTGAGCATTAGTCGAGAAGAAAATCTTAGTTTGTCAAGGAGTCATGCTTCTACTATCTGGAACCCAGTTTTGAGGGTGTTACATGAAATGATCACTTATGGCTTATGTCAGAGAACAACCGGGTATGACAAGATGTAGAAAATGATTTGTGGTTATTGAGTATGTTTGAATCTAGACATCAGAATGGGTATGCGAATGTTGCTTGGTTGATAGCGAGGTGGATGAAGAGGAAAGGATCTAGTAGTCAGAAAGAGAGTATAATCTGTGATGGACTGAGTTATTACAGAAAAAGATTACTTAAGAGGATGAATTTGTGTACTTAAGATGGTGACTTAACAGTTTGGTGTGCTTTAATCTATTGCAGAGCTTTGGATCTACTGCTCATTAGAGAAGTATCAACTCTAAGGGTAGGGTGATTCTGAGGCTCACGAGCCTGGTGTATATCTAGGAGTTCCTATTCTTACTCCAGAGAGCATTTGATGTATGATTTGTTTAGTAGGGATTTTAGGGGGTAATATGGAGGATACGACGGGATGCGATTGAGGTGGGATGTTTATAGGGCAGTTTATCACTATGACAGGAATGCTGGGTTTATTTGTGCACTGGCGCTGGGGTTTACGGTATTGTTCTTTGCATGGAGCCTATAACCCACACTGGATATGATAAAAGCAGCTGGTTTGACTAGTATTTATCAGCAGTGTTACCCACCTTAAGCTAGCAGAAACCAGATGATGAGAGTAGTGTCGAGATTACACGAAGTTAGGTTGTGTGGAACCGCATGGTTTTGGGTCAAGTATTATATATATTAAAAACCCAACTTTTACTTAAATATGTACTTTATTTTATTATTATTATTATTATTATAGTATTTTCATTTATCTATTATTATTATTGACTCTGGTTGTAACAATGCCTTTGTTGGCATTCAAACCAATATTTTCATCTTCCGATTATGAATTAATTAGGTTATTATTATTATTTTGTGTGTGCTGTGTAGTATTTATATTTATAGAGGCAATAGAAGTGAAGCGCCGCGTGACGAAATGGACGCCAAAGTGAAGATTCAAGAATTCATCATATATAAGGGAGTCTTATTTTTACTTTCCCATTTTATATTGTTTGCTATAATATTTCACAATAGGGGACAATGCTCATATTAGTGAGATAAACTGGAAAAAGTAAACTACTCTATCTTTAAAAAAAGGTTGAGAATTTGAAAAATATCATTATTTTGATCATCTGACAAGCAATCTGACTCTGTGTTATTATTCAATCTGTAAACGGAATTAAGCATTTATATATTTAGTTTAATAGCTAATGTGTAGTTGGGTCTGTATTCTTTAGTTTATCAATTCTATATATAATCCTTATACGAATTGTGTTATATTAATGTAATTAATAGTCTTTAAAAATTGATGAGAATTGCGTTCTATCTAATAATAATTATACGCAATTATCTAACATATTGATTAACAAACGACAAAATTCTTCCCATTTAATGTTATCAACAAACTTGATTTAATTGATAACATTTACTAGCAATTATTATTTGTAACACCCAAAAGAAAATTTGTGAGAATTAGACCTTAAGAGATTTGGGTATCCACCTTTGATACCTAAGATAATTTTTATCTTTAGCTTTCTCGAGTTAAGGTTTGAATGTAATTGATAGTTTTTCATCTTGTCGTTACGGACTGTTGTATTTGTAGTTCATGGCATTTTCTAGTCGCATTTGTATCAATTTATAATTATATGGAGTGGTTTGCCGGGATTTGTTAATGATCTATAACTTGTGCTTGAAAATCTCTTACGAAACCGAAAGTAGGAACAACTTTCGCTTTAGTTATGTATACTTTTTACTGATTAAGAAGGTAATAAAATATTAAATTTAAGTATACTATAATTTTGTTCAAAATGCTTGATTAATCTAAATTATTTGGAAATGTTTTATCCGTACGGTATTGTAAGGGGCGTACATGAAGTGCGAAGGTTGCAATTTCTAAGTATCGTTTTTAAAGTAGTGTGCTCTATTCCTAAGTATGAGGGTGGAATAGGCTAGTAGTTTTCCCCAAGTAGAGTGAATTAAGGCGCAAAATAAGGCCAAGTTAAAAAAAAGGCTGATAAAGTGAAGGAAATGTATTTGTTCATTTTACGGATTATATGGATTAATGATCTTATATTTATTAGACCTTTTTTAGACAAATATAAAATAATTAAATATAACTTAATAAATTATCTCTCATTATGATGGTTTATGTTGGTGCGCTTATCATGTCAGTCGAAGTTGTAGTTTCTATGTACAAGCCTATGGTACATTTGGCAACTATTTCATGACTGAGCGTAAAAATGGGTGAACTTTAGTTACTATCCATTCACTAATACCGAAGCGAGTGTGAAAAAAATGATCTATAAAAATTCATGAGTTGCTTTGTCGCATTATCTATGCTTGTGATCATTAATTTGTTTTGTTAAAACGAAATACTTTCGCTTTGATTGACTTGAGGAGAAGCATAAGTAAGTATGGGTGGATTTGATAACGCTCCAAAATTTATACATAAAAAATCCCTTAAAAGATGTGTGGAAATATATATATTAATGCGTGAATGATTGCACTACGTTTTGGTTACTTGTTGGTTGTAATTAATTGTATTCAGGAACTCAAGAATGACGAAATAGTACTAAGAAACGCGCAGAAAGATATTCGTTTAAAAATAGACTAACGGTGCTTCGAGAGAAGAATCTAGGATGAGAGAAGATTTAATGAGGAAAATCCAAAAGTACGGCTGCACTTCATCAAGTTGCTCGGCGTTACTTCATCGAGCGGGTTAATGCAATTTAGATACCCAGGCCAAAATGTGCGCACAAATTATTTAGTGCGGCGCAATTCTCACCTGTAAGAGTACTCCAAAATCATTATGATTGCAATGATTATGCAACCTTTCACTCACCCATTCCCATCAACTGATACTCTCACCTTAACTATAAAAGGAGGATGGATGATTAGCAGGCTCAAACTCATCTCATTGTCTTAATCCCTCAATTCTCATCTCAAACATCTTTGTTTTTCTACATATTGAGAATAATTTCTAAGTTAGGAAGGTAAAGTTGTGGGAATGGTTTGATGTTTCCTAGGATCTTCATCATGCCCAGGTTATAATAAAGAAGAAGTTGGAATTCAGGACAAAGAAGGTTGTGGAAGAGTTGTTATTAGTTGAAAATTCTTGGGTTACTATTGTTTTTCAGAAATAAAATAAAGTTCTTGTGAAGGAAACTATTAGTATACGGTTTTAAATACGTTTATCCTTTTTGACTACAATGTTTTTTAAATCTATTATGTTGTTATGTGTTTTGTTTCCATGATTGATGGAGTATGTTATCATGTTTGTTTGGCGAATCATAAGGGTATTATGGAACAAAATTGGATAAATTAATGTTTTTGGGAATTATGCAAATATGAACTATGATGTTTTTTACTTGGATCTTTTAATCACCACTTAGTCCGGACATGTTAGGTCAAAAGACTCATTACTTTGCGCTTGGTTTTTAGTTGTTTGTCTATGAACAACTCGATGAGTTAGCTAGGTATGTGGCTAGTTTAAAAGATATTAACCCAAGTGTGTGTGTGTGGTGTGTGTGTGTAAACGCTCAGATGCTCATGTTTAACAAACTTGGTTGAGTAAGTTTATATTTATTATTTCCAAAACATGAATCAAACTTAAAGCATTTTTATAATTAAAAGTAAAGGCCGAAAGGATTTTTGATTATGAGAAATAGACAATCTTTTAAGTAAACTACCCGTAGTTTCTAATTTAATCGAGTTATGCTACATATGTCTGAGTAAAATTTTTTAAGCAAATCTTAATAAGGTTTGTTTTTATTTACCCTTGTATCCTCAGAAATAAAATTTTTTTTAGAATATCTTGAAATTCTGATCCTTTATCTTTAGATCATGTTGATAGTCGATAAGATTACCTTTCGTAAAAACGTTCCTGACTTTACATGATTTCTAAATCTGGTGAAACGGACCTGGATCTGTACTCATTAATACGCATATATTACATAGAAAGGGTAACTTTGACCGTGTTGTATTTTTAGTCAAAATTGGTATTTCTAATTATTATAAATTTAAAGCTTGTAAAAACACTCATCAGTAATGAACAAAGTTAGATCAATAGAACCTTTGGAAAATCCTTTGGATACCAGGAAGTTGGAGAGTTCATCATACCATGCTCATGGAGCTTGCTTGAGTCCATATAAAAGCCTTCTTGAGACGATAGACTTTGTCAGGATGATGTGGGTCTACCAATCCATCTTGGCTGATTGATGTACACTTCTTCCTTTAGAGGACCATTAAGAAATGATGTCTTGACGTCCATCTGGTATAGGCTAGAATCATGATTTTTCTGTGTGTGCAATCGCATACGCAACGAACCAATGGACAGCTTCCAAACCAAGCATACTGGTTGCAAAATGACTCTTGTGCAAAAAGTCAATTCCTTCCATTGGAACCGTTTCCTCTTAGCGCTACATGACGAGCAGTTTGTTCACGGATTACAGTATTCTTCTTTGTTAGACATTTTGTTTTCTCGAGCATACATCATGTTAATGACATTCATACATAATGTGAATCATCTGTCGGACTAATTCCCATCCATCTAGTCGTTTTCAAAACTGTGTGATTTCTTCCTGCATTGTCTTCAATTCTGCAGAATTTAGCCTGGCTTCTTTGATGTTCTTAGTTCTGGTTTGATCACGATGCGTTGTGCGAACCATACACATTCGTCATCTGTTTTAGAGGATTTTCTCTGGTTTCTAATTAATTGAGAAGATTTCCATGGAATTGTTCTAACGGACTGATCTCTTTTCCAACAAGCCCGCCCCCCCCCCCCCCCCCGCCCTTATGTTCAGAGGGATGTCGTTGATAGAATGGTATGCATGTTTGACGAATCAAACATATCAGAGAAAGATGTTCCCCTTGTTCACTGTACCGGGGAGTTTGAAAGGATGTCGATTAAATTTGTCTTCGTTAGATCTTGTGATTTTCTATCTGAGTTTTGTCTTGATTAATTGTCGCTTCTAGTGAAGCCAGTGACAGGTGTTGTGGCTTAAGTTGGTGATCTTTTGACCTTGTTAGTTGTTTGTAGAGGTGGATGTGTGAATATTCAATGGAGGTGTATCTGCAGCAACAGTTGTTGAAGTAGATGGAGTTGTATTTTGTTGTTGACGTTGATCAGAAGCATCAACAGTAGGTACAACGGAAGACTTTGACACAAACGGGCATATTAGTTTCGCTTGAGTAATTCATGAACATTTGGACGAACAATAGCCAAAATCTTATCTCATTATGATGTGTTGTTACTGTCTCAGCATGATTGAGGATACATTTTCTTTTATCTTTAGGGATCGGGACCTTAAACTGTCTTGTTCGCAAAGTTCGTTGTCTGGACATTGTGATAGGTGCTGTCAGAATTGATGGTGTATCTGATGCCATTTAGAGGAATTGTTGTCAAATTAACTTGAAAAGTCTCAACAATCAATCTTTGTTCTCTATGTTATAAAACTCCTATAGCTATTGACTGTAGTTGAATACCTATACAAAGATACATGCATCACCTCTTCTTTCTATCCATTCCTTGTTTAATATTTTCACCATCTTCTGACAATGGTAAACAGAAAGAACTAAATATGGAAAGAATTTTACAATGGTTTTTGGTATTGATGATGTGTAAGGAGTTTTCTCAAAGACGAGGAACTTACAGATAGTCGTGAACGGTTTTGGAGTAGAAAAGATGTTTTGTGGCAATTGCTTAGAAGAAGAACAAAGGAACTTTAGCGGCGCTGAGCATTTCCTCGAGCATACGAGCGCCTCAACAAGTGTACCGGTTTTCCCATTCTCTTTGGACAACGCCATGTTTGTTCAGGTGTTTCGAGCAATTGACGTTTGGTGCTCAATCCTTCTTGTGCAAAGTATGCATGA
Organism: Tanacetum coccineum; assembly: GCA_026074375.1. NCBI lineage: Eukaryota > Viridiplantae > Streptophyta > Magnoliopsida > Asterales > Asteraceae > Tanacetum > Tanacetum coccineum. The sequence continues at coordinate 103,718 of BQNB010003855.1, forward strand.
AGAGTTTATATTGTCAAACATTATGTGCTTTTTCCAGTGTTGAACTGTTATAACTTGAGTTGAAGTACTCTTTGAAAAGTTTTAGAAAAATCGATGAGAACTTTATGTGTTTCTCTTTGGATCTTGAAGAAGTTGAGTCCAAGTATATCTTGCATAATCTATCACAATTACTAGCACTATTTATTACCATTAATGCTTTCTACCCTCAGGGAACCATCATAAGTCAATTGTGTATTAGATTTTTAACCGTCTTTTAGAGCTTGGGGTGTTTTTGTCGTTAAAAGGACCTTAGTTTTTCTTCTTACCGTAACCCACACAGGTAGAATAAGATGATCATTTGGAATATTCAATTTGGAAGGCTAAGGCACAATATCATACTTCGATAGCAAGTTGATGGTATATCGCGCGTTGTTATAGATGTGAAAGACATACGATGCGCCATTGCCATTGCTGTTTTTTTGTGCGTTGAAGCTTTAGCTCCATCAAGCAAATTAGATTAGGAGTATAGTGTTCTTGAAGAGTGATTGAATTAATAAAGAATATGTGCCACGCGAGAACTATGTGAGAAGATACATTTGTACCAACGAAGGAATAAATGTGATAGTCAGACATCATTTTTGTTAGGATTTAAGAGCTTCTATAGTAGTACTGCTAGATATAGTAGTTGTACTGCCAGGTTAAATTGTTAGTAACTGCCAGTTAGTTAGTACTGTTGTGTATAATAGTTATTAGTGTTAGTTATATAGGTTATGTACTGCTTTTAAGTGATTATGCTGAGTTATTATTAGGAATTTCGAGATATGCATGATACATTGACGTGTTTTGTAGGCCATTAGGGTTAGATCCTTAGCTGTATTAAAAGGAACCTACGACATTAGTTAGACATATATGTGCAATAGAAGCAAAATAGTTATTTTGTAACCAAGGCAGAATATTTGCAATCAATATATATATTCAAAGTTTTGTTTACATTGTTCTTCTTAGTATTACAAGTTAGATTTCGCGATAGTTGTAGTTGTATTCATAATGACATAGTTTCTCACCTAGTTAGTTTGGATATTATCCAATGGTTAACTAAGGTTTTAAACAAGCTAAGAAGATCTATCTCATTGGGAACACATGTGATATTTTAGAGCTTGTAGAGAAACTCTGAATAAGAAGAACTCACTCAGATCCAGATCTTTACCTACAATACAAGATGTCTGGTGAAGAAGCTTGCACCACCTAATGGCACGTGATAATATCTCAAATGATATCCATAATGTAAAGCTACCTATCCTTACAAGAAACGTTGAATACACCTTTTTAGAGGCATGAGGATGGATGCAGTACCTTACAATCACACTATTATGGCTTGTTCGTGGAAAGTAATCATGAATGTGAATGAACTGTACAAACAATCAGAAGATGAGACTGGGCGTTGAAACTAGTAAGTACATCCAAAGACTACTCAAGCACTTATACATAAGAGACAAAAAGAAAGAAAGCTTTAAAAGCATTATGCTTATGTGGCTATTCTCTGATGTGTAGTCTAATTGAGGTTCCATACATCAAGGATGCATAGTCTTTGTAGGCTGCTATCAAGAGTATGAGAATTTGGTGTGCAATGTTGATACTATAATGATGTAGAAAGAATGTCTTGAAGCAACAATTTGAAAACTTTTCTTGTATCTGATACGAGAGGCCTTTACAAAGCATATGATAGGTGTTCAAAACCTGTATTAGCAAGTCTTAAAATTCATGGTTTGCAGATGTCTTTCCAAATGAAGATTGCAAATCAGCAAATATTTTAGAGAGCGTCTACCTTCCCATGGGAACAACATAGGCTTTGATTTCTGAGAAAACAAATAGGGTATTGATGAATTAGATATTGATGGATATATACTCAATACCTAAAGAGTTTGAACTTGGACATCAAAAGGTTCGGCTCCTGGTTCATCTTCCAACTCGCACTGAATGTGGCCTTTGCTCTGCTACAGAATGACACTTACACGTATTTATGAAGTTATTAATACTACCAATGGTATTATCTACTGCAGCATGGACTCATAGCTCTCAAGGAACAAGCTCTGATTTTATCATATACTATATGGTCTAATGTTCTGCATTCTTTGATGATCAGTCCAAGTGAGTCCAAACTTGTGTTGATGAAGACATAGAGCAACTTGATCATGATGTCATGTTTGGAAGAAGAATGGCCATTAAATGGAAGGTGGCTATGCTTTCGATGAGGGTTTAAGCGTTTTTTTTTTTATAAAGAAAACTAGAAAAGAAAGTTCATCTTTTAATGGGCAAAAGAAGCTGTAGGTTTTGATTACCTAACTCAGGTCTGGTACAAGCTTTAAGACTGTCATAGAATGATGCCGATTGTTTACCAGGGATTTAATGCACAAGAAATCAAAGGGATACATGGAAGTTGGAGATGCAGGGTATAGGCGCAGGTGACAACACCAGAAGGACTATACAGTAGAGGAGAATGGAGATGCAGGGTATAGGAGCAGGGACAACACCAGAAGGACTGTACCAGTGGAGACCTCTGATGCATTGGTTGTTCAGGACAATGCTTTGATTGTCCAAGATGGACTGGGATATGACTGGAGTTATATAGCTCAAGATGAACCAACTGAGTTTGCTCTCATGGCCTACACTTCAAACTCCTCAGGGTCTGACACAGAGGTACAATCTTGTTCTAAAAACTGTGTGAAAACATATGAAAAACTTCAAAAACAGTTTGATGAACAGCGACAAACTCTTAGTAAGGCTAATCTAGAAATTGTAGCTTATCAGTTAGGCCTAGAATCTGTAGAGGCACAGTTAGTTGTTCATCAGAAAAATGAAGTTGTCTATGAAGAAAATATTACAGTCTTAGAATTTGAAGTAAAAGACAAAAGTAATGCTATCACTAGACTTAAAAATCAGTTAGATGAAACCTTAAGAGAAAAAGATGATTTAAAAGCTAAACTAGAACAGTTTGAAACATCTTCTAAAAACTTAAATAAACTAATTAATAGTTAATTAAGTTCTAAAGATAAAACTGGTCTAGGATATGGAGATCAATTGAATGAAAATGATTCAAGTGGTAGTGAATTGTTTAATAGTGTATTTGATAGTCGTTCAAGTGATAGAGATGACAATCAAACAAATGATAGGTTCAAAAAGGATAATAGATATCATGTTGTTCCTCCTCCTTTAACTGGGAACTACATGCCTCCACTAGCTGACCTATCTTTTGCAGGATTGGATGATTCTGTTTATAGGCCTACAACAAATAAGACTAGTGCTAGTGTGTCTCAAGTTGAAGCAAGTACCTCTCAAAGTATCAATACTAGTGTAGAAATGCCTAAAGTTGAATCTGTTAGGCCTAGTGGAGTTATCATTGAAGATTAGGTTAGTGATGATGAGGACATTTTTCAACCTAATGATGATGTCCAAACAACAGTCAAACCTAGTTTTAAAAAGATTGAGTTTACTAAAGCTAGGAATGAACCTGTTAAATCTGATAAACAAGCTGTAAAACCTAGGATGGTCACTCAATCTCCTAAGGTAGATAGAAAAGATTGGAATGGGAAGATGACTCAAAAACTGGGGTTAGGTTTTGGGTTTACTAAGAAAGCTTGTTTTGTTTGTGGAAGTCACAATCATTTAATAAAAGATTGTGATTTTCATGAAAAGAGAATGTCTAAAAAATCTGTCTTGAATGATAAGGGAAAGGGTACTGGTCATAGGGAAGTTAGACCAATTTGGAACAACACTCAGAGAATAAATCATCAAAATAAATTTGTTCCAACTGCAGTTTTAACTAGGTCTAGAAGAATACCAGTTAGTACTGCCAAGCAGTATGTTAATACTGCTACCCCTAAAAATAGAGTGAATGTTTCAAAATCAAAAATAAATACTTTTCCTAAGTCACATTCACCTATTAGAAGGCCTTTTTATAAATCAATAGTACTTAATACCAGGGTTTTAAAGGAAAAAGTTAATACTGTTAGAGTAAATGGTGTTAATACTGCTGGGCAAACAGCAGTTAGTACTGCTAAGGGAAATGGGGTCACTGCTGTTAAGGCCTCAGCAAGTTGTGTTTGGAGACCTAAACAGACTGATTTAAACAATGGCTCCAAAGACAATAGTGGATCATGGATCTCAAAAAGAGTAAATTATATTGATCCACAAGACATACTCAAGTCAGTAGTGGCTTGGGTCCCCAAGAGAAACTGACTCTCTTATTTTTATGTAGGGGAATCCACAACAAGCTTTAAAGTACAAAGGAATGTTTGACAGTGGATGCTCCAGGCATATGACAGGGAACAAAGCCTTACTTACTGACTATCAAGATATTGATGGAGATTTTGTTGCTTTTGGTGGAAGTACTAAAGGTGGTAAGATAACAGGTATTGGTAAGATAAGAACTAATAAAATAGACTTTGAAGATGTATTTTTTGTGAAGGAACTGAAGTTTAATCTTTTCTCTGTCTCACAAATGTGTGACAAGAAAAACAGTGTTCTTTTCACTGAAACGGAATGTCTTGTTTTGTCTCTTGACTTTAAGCTAATTGATGAAAGTCAAGTATTGCTTAGAGTCCCAGGCAAAACAATATGCACAGCTTTGATTTAAAGAATGTTGCTCCTTATGGAGATTTAACTTGTTTATTTGCAAAAGCCACAATTGATGAGTCTAAGCTATGGCATAGGAGGCTAGGTTATGTGAATTTTAAAACAATGAATAAACTTATGAAGGGAAACCTTGTAAGAGGTCTTCCTTCAAAGACTTTTGAAAATGACCATACTTGTGTTGCTTGTCAGAAGGGAAAGCAACACAAAGCCTCCTGTAAAACCAAACATGTGAGCTCTATCAGCCAACCTTTACAGATGTTGCATATGGACTTATTTGGACCAACATCTGTAAGGAGTATCAACCATAAGTGTTGGGAATTATACATTCCTGACTTAGTACCGTTAGGTATATACTTAGTACCGATAGTTATAGTTAGTACTGACAATACAAAGTGTTAAGTACTGCTCAGATAGTTAGTACCGTTAGTATAAAATAGTTAGTACCGTTTAAGAGATATGTATGAGATATTGTAGGAAAAGATATGTATTATCTTTTATGCGTTTTGTAAGCCTGTTAGGGTTTATCCTTGGCCTATAAAAGGAACCCTCACGGCATAGTTAGAGAGGAGTTCAAAATATAGCTCATCTCATACAATCATATCTCATAGTTAGTAATCTGTAATCATATTAGCAGATTAATAGAAATCAAAG
>BQNB010003856.1:0-97505 GCA_026074375.1 Tanacetum coccineum
CTTATTTGCTTATTTGAGTATTTTAGCCTTTAATTTTGCTTAATGTGTGTTTTTATTTGCTTATTAGGTTAGGTTTTAGGTCCATGTAGCTTATTCAGCTTAGGTTTGAGCTTATATAAACTGATTTTTAAAATTAGCTTAAGGATTAATGCCCTTTTAGTTTTCCTTTAAGTTAAATCCGTCTTAATGCCTTTTAAAGATTTTCCAGCTTATTTGCTAGCTTGTTTTTAATTCATAGTGCTTATTAGGACTAGGGTATAAGCTGTTTTAGCTTATTTTGCTTTTCCTTTAGCTTATTAAGCCCAAAAAGCCAGAACAGTTTGCCTTTTAGTTTTTTTAGCTTTTAAGTAGTCTGCCACTTTGTAAGTACTTATTCTAGCTTATTTATAAGTTTATATAAAAAGTCATTTTGTTAAAGTTGCTTATTTTTAAGTTATAACGCTTTTTCAAAAAGAAAATTTTAAAAATAAAAACATTGGGAGTGAAGAAGTCAAGGTGAGCAAGGCTCGAACCTGAGACCTCTCCCTCACTCAACCTACGCTTTACACACCACACCACACAACCATCCTGCCCTTGGGTCTTTTCCGTTATAACCTCACAACACAATTCTTTTATACACGTTTTTTTCTTCTTTTTAGCTATAAGCCCTTTTCTGCTTATTTCGATCCTATTTCGATAAGTTGTTGAACCCCTTTTATTTTTCTTAGATTTAGCACTATCCAAGCTACTTTTTGTAATTTTTTCAGAATTTTTATAAATAGTTTAGTATTTTTAATATTTAATTTAGATAAAAACAGTTTTTAATTCATAATAAATTAAATAAAAGTCAAAAAAATTTAATTCTTTTTTTTAAATTTTATTTTATCATTTAGGATTGTTAAAAATTAATTTTGCTTTCATAGGGTTAAATTTGTAGAATTTGGTTTTTTACAGAACAGGATTTGGTCCCTTTATTGTTTTTCTTTGTTTTTTTTACTTTAATTGCTTACGTTTTTGGTTTACTTTTCTTTGTTCTTGCAATTTAGTCACTTAGGATTTATAAAAAGTTAAAAAATCATTTTAGGATTAAATTTTGATTAATTAGGTTTTAAGTCATGTTTTTTTTAGAATTTCCGTTATCGTTTTTAGTGATTTAGCTTTAATTACTTTCCTTTTTAGATTGCCTTACTTGTTTTTCCTGTAGAATTAGAAAAACTAATCAAAATCTTTGTTATTCAAACATCAAATATCAAACCGACTCTTGACTTTCCATTGCATTCCTCGTATCGAAGAACAATCCGGGAATATCATATACTTCCGAAATCACATATATATATTGATTTTCTTTGTGAATTTTGACTTATTACTTTGGTCAAAGGTAATTTGTTCAATAATTTGCCTTGTTATATTATATATATATATATATATATATATATATAAATATATATATATATATATATTGTACCAACGAATCACAATGCTTACATTATTTTTCGACACTAAGCTAGATGTCAAGTCCTTCTTCGGGTACAACCAAACCCGTTATGTTTTATGGCCCATTATAACATTTGTCCCAAAGTTGCATCAAAATGAAAGACTAAAAATAATACAACGAGATTGATAGTTTGAATGCAAGTAGAAATCCATGAATGAATCTTGAAAAGTTTAGACTCCAATGCACATCAAGATCGTCAAGTAACTTATTCACATGAGAAATACATGCTTAAAAGTGTCAACATAAAGTTGGTAAGTTCATAGGTTTATGTAAGTATAAAGGTTGGACCGCAAGATTTAAAGTATGTATTGCATGATATACAATATCCGGAGCAGTGATTACGATTGCACTAAGCTCATGACACCGAGAGTACGATAATATAAGTATGCCAATCAATTTCAGCAAAAATAAATCAAAGTAAGTCAACACCCAAGTGAATGTTGTAACATTCAAAATTCGACATGGTATACGTCCGTTGGCCTTGTAGACACCAATCATGGACGGGGATGTCAACTCTAATAGATCTATTTATAACACTCGCGCTCACTTGACCAGTACGGTCGGTTAGGAAATTAGCGGTTCATGATAATCCGGGCATAGTGGATTATCGCTACTTAGGCTAATCCGTAATCATTTGAAAGAGTGGTAAGTACTTGCGTCTAAATGTAAAACAAACAATGTATCTCACCCCGGGATTTGTAAAGTAATTGTAAACAAGTAAAAGCGGGGCTATAAACTCACCTCAAATGATGGTATTGATTTTTAGAAAAATCAATAAGGAATGTCGTCACAAATGACCGGGTGTCTTTGCCCAACCATTTAATATAGGTCGATTAAGAATAACGCAATCGAAATAAAATAAAACAATGTATTATATATCGTTATATCACCACCTAATAGTTTTAGTTTTAGTTTATGAGTTAACACAATGTTTACATTAAGGTTATCATTTAATTTCCAAGTATATACCTTCGTAATATTTTTTATGTCCAATAATTTTTATAGTCTATTTCGCTCGATTTACTATTTTTATTATTTCTAAAATGACAAAATATATATAGTCTAATTAATTTATAAAAATAATATTTATAAAGTTTAAAACGCGTATAAATATTATATAAGTGATACTATATTATTTCTTAAGATTTTTATAGTCCAAACGAACCTGAATACTCAAAAAACACCTAATTAAATTTCTAACAACTTTTATACATCTAATAATACGTGCAAGAAATTTATGTTTACTTTATAAAAATATTCCAAGTTCAACAAAGCGTTACTCCTTCGTTTTACACTTTTACGGGAAACAAAAAGACACACTTGTATGTAAAATATCGTTTCGGACAACTTTTTAGTTTTACACTTTGGCCGATTCGGATCCGAAAGGGGTCAAAACCACGAAAACCAAAACTGGCAGCATTTATATAAAAATTACACTTGTCGGTGTTGTTTCAAATCTTGTTTTGAGCATAACTTCTTCGTTTTGAATCTGTTTTTTTTGTGTTCTTTATATCCACGGAATCGTATTAAGACGTACTAACATATTTTTAAGGTTTTAATTTGTTAAAAACTCCCTAACTTACCGTTCGAATCAAGCTATAAAGAGGGGTGTTTATACACTTTAAAACTATAATTTTTACCTCATATTCTCACAACAACATCCTCTAATTATAACGATTCCACTCCTTCTCAATCAACAACATCCAACTACTTAATCCCATCCAACTCATCACAATAATATGAATAAACTCCAAGATCAAAAATAATTTATAAACTAGACAAACTAATGTATGAACAAATAATTAACAACAAGTTTATAAATTTAACTAGTACTTGTAATATATCAAAATAAGCATTTTTAAAAGTTCCAACATGCTTATTATTTATGTTTCATCCATGTGCAATTATTAATATGTTTAGGTTGTTCTTGATTTTCTTGTAAGCTTTTTTCTTGTAAGCTTGTTAAAATAACAAACTAAGCGGTGATATAACCTTGAATATAAGATGATCATATGAAAATACATGTTATGAAAATATAGAGAAATATGATAAACCTTGTATGAAGATGGTGTGATGAGAACAACAATACTAACTTAAATTAAATCCTAAATTGTTTGATAACTAACTAAACCCTTATAACACCTTGTAAAATCCTTGCTAAAAATCAAAACTCCAAGTTCTTGAATGTTTCTTGTTGTGGCTGGTCACTAGAGAGAAAGAAAAAAGATATACGTGTTTTAGCTTTGAGTGAATTATTGATAAGTCTTTGATATCTTATAGAAGGTCTTGCATGGGAAGTGTAAACTAGCATTTGTTTAATGTAAGGAGACAATTTAAGAGTGACAAGTGAAGGAAGGTGTAACACACTAGATAAAGGTTGATGTGATAATACAATGGATAAGCTATATAATAAAATAAGAAATGTATGTTAGTGTGATGTTTATATATAGAAATAAGGGGGGGCCGGTTATATGGGTTGTAAATGGGTAAAATTAAATAAATTTTGGGTATTGAGTATTATTGTGGGTATTTGTTTAAGTATAGAAAGGTAAGGTAGTTTACATGCACGCATAAATGTTAAATATTGCGAAACGTAAACGCTTTACGTAAAGTAAAGTAAAATAAAATAAAATATAAAAAGTTATAAATTATCTCTGTAATAATTATATAACACTTATTTGACGTAAACTTTTATTTGTTCAATGTCGGTTTACGTTGATTGTTGATTTTTCGTTTACGCGATTTAACTTAACGGTTGAAATTAAAAGTAAACGCGTAAAAGTCCAAAGTAAATAGTTTTGAGTTTATTGACGTAAAATGACTTGAAAATGCGGATTGTCACACTATCTGTGTCTTCCGGCTCTCACATAGATACTTACTCTCACGCCGGAGCTTGGTCTTGGAGTCAAACCCAAGGCGAGGCTAACGCGCCTTTCTTTCTTATTCTCAAAGATTCAAAGGGTTATTCTATCTGAATCTTGGAGGATTCTTCACTTCACTCGAGGTACAAAAATTTACTTCGACAGGTAACACATTTCTTCTACTAGCTTCAGAACAACAATTACAATTTTTTCTAAGTACGTTTCTAACACAAAGGGTGTTGTCTAGGAAGTTATAAATGCGTCACGTCTTTTTTTCCTTATAACATTTCTATAATACAAAACCTCAAAACACTATCCTAATAACATTCATATAACACACCACAAAAAAATCACACTTTTAAAAAAAGCACCACACACATAAATCGCACGTTATAGCCACAACTTGATGCCTATAACGCACCCGATGGTGCAGTATGGCGGCGTTATAGGTACATGCCTATAACATGATGCACCGAGCCTCTTATTCGTAACCTTTAAGAGTGGGCGTGATAAGGACTTGACGACCGATTCTTTACCCACCCAAGACGCGTCCTCCTTATTACGGTTCGTCTTCAAGACGCGTCTTCAATCATAAAAAACGAAGACTTGGTATTGTGGACGATCGAGTCATGCAGTGTGTGTTTTTTGGTGTGGTATATTGGTGTTTAAGTAGGGTATGTTTTGGCGGTGAAGTTAGTTTCTTATTCTAAAAAGCTTTTTGAAAGTGTTTTTTGCATTGTATTAAAAACTTTTGAAAAGCTTCTCTACAATGACTTGATAAACTTAAAGTATTTCCTAAAAACTTTAGTCATTAAATGTGTTATGCATTAAATGCTTAATGCCGCGGGGCTCAACATCGGGTTAAAACCGAACCAAACAGACAAAAACTGAACCGAAAACCGACTTTGAGGAAAACATGAACCGAAAACCAAACCAAAGTGAACCGAGCAAAACCGAACTGAACCGAATAGATAGTTTAAGCGTATTTTTTTTGGTTTTAACCCAAACCTAACCGAACCGAGCAAAACCGAAACCGAGAACCATAAATATACAAAATCAAAAACCGAACCGAAATGGTCAGTTCGGTTTCAGTCGGTTCGGCTCGGTTTGTTGGTTCGGTCAGGTTGATTTTGCTTGTTCCTACTTAACGGTGAAGTTAATTATAACTAGAAAAACTGATATAATGCTGAAGTGACGATGATAAATGCGATCTTATAGTCTCGTTAGTTTTACACCTTACCTAAACGAGTTTCATTTATACTAGCCTAGCAGTACATGAACCCTTGTAAAAGAATTGTGTTGGTATTAGTGTCGAGTCTAGTTAATATATACGATAAGTAGAAGGTAGCTAAATGTATTTTTCTTTATATGTTTGTTTGAGTGGGCTGGAACCAAAGCCCATTGCTAGTCGGTGTAGACTAGGGCATCCACCCCCTCACCCTATAAAAAGAGGTGAGGGGGTGATACGCATCTTCTATTTTTTTCTGTAACCGATCGAGGTTTTGTGGTAATACAATATAATCGTTTGGTGTTTCGTTCTTCTTGTTTCTTCGTTCTTCAACGGGTATGTTGAAGGTAGCAACTTGTGCTTGATTTATTCCGTAATCTAGCGTTCCGCAATCGAGCTTCGGTTTGTTGTCGTAATCGTGCAATAAATAAAAAAGGTCCCTAGAAAAGTTAGAAAAAAGCCCCAATTATCTCTTTTTATATCAAATCTCAATCCACCCCCAAATTCAAATTTCACCCTAATTTTCATTCACTCACTTTCTCTCTCTCTCACCTATACATACACACACATCTATATCTATACATCGTCATCATCTCATCTCAAGCCCTAATTTTCACATCGGTATATAAATCTCTAATTAATTTAATTATTTCTCTCTCTAGAATTAGTTTTTGTTTTTGTTTCTCTCTCTAGAATAATAATAACTAACATGGTACGAGGTTGTTATTATAATTTGTTACAACTGATTTTTACGGTTATTATTTTTTGTTATTGTTATTGTTATTAATTGATTGATTGATTGTGTGTGTTTTTGAGTGTGTTTTTAGTGTGTGAAGATGGCGAATACGGATGTGGAGCTAGAGCAGCAGTTGAAGGAGGTTGGGAAGAAGCTGTTGCATCCGCCCGATGCGGTCGTTGAGCTCTTGCCTGTTCTCGATGTAAGGCGAATTCGACTCGCTTTTGGTTGTTTTGTGTTAATAGTTTTGTTTAGTGTTTTGCATGTTTATTGTGAATTTGAATTGATTTGGCGTCGATTAGAGGGTGTTTGGGAAAGTCGAGGTTGTTTGGTTCTGGATAAAATATTTTTCGGGCTTGTAAGGTTATCAAGTAGAGGTCGTGAAAACGGTGATATTAAGAGCTTATTTAGAATTGCAAGGCTAGGAGCTTGTTTTGGCTTATATATCCGGCTTATGGCTTGTTTGATTTTGGGCTTATGTTTCATAAGCTTGTTTCTTGTGGCTTATTTTTGAATCTTTTCGGCTTATATAAGCTTCTTATGTTATAATAAGCTTATATAAGCCAGAAAGTTTCAAAATAAGCTACAAAAAGTGAACTTATGAAACATAAGACCAAAATCAAATAAGCCATAAGCCGGCTATATAAGCCTAAACAAGCAAAAGATAAGAATTGAATACTGCAATAGGTTTTAGGATAGATGTAATGGTAAAAGAGTTTAACTATTTTTTCATTCTAAATAAGCACTTGAAATAAGCAGAAGCAGTTTGGATGATTGAAACTTTTCAAATTGCTTAAAAAGAAGCAGTTAGTAGTAAAGAATTTAGCAATCCCAGACACCCACCCTCTGATAGTGTTGTCTCAAGGCTCCGTTTTGAAATATTTTGCACGCGTATCAAAATTAATTCTTATTTGTGAAGTAAGAATTTGTAGGTTAATGCTAAGATACTGGTACTCATATGTGTCTAGTTTGTGGGATGCAGGGAGTGTTGTTGTGTTCTCAGATTAAGATTTGGCAAAATAGAATTTGGGGGTATCTTTAGTAGCAGTAAAGAAATACTTGCCTTTGGTTAGGTTGATTATTCTTGACATGTTAGGAGCCTTACAAATACATGACGCTTTTAGGTTAGTATCGGTTTGCCTTGACAACAGAACATCATAATTGTTGTCATCAAGGTTAGTATTTGTGAACAGGCTAACTTGAATTGCATTCTTTATCTCCTTAGAGTTCTTGTACGAGATTGAGTTTATAGAAGTTGTATGCAATTTTTTTAGTGAGTTCAGGATTTATATAGCACTATAGCTTTCAATATAAAACCAAGAACATTTTGTCTCATTGATTGTTTCTTTTGTATATGCTTCTCAGCAAGTAGAGAGACTTCTATCGAAGGTGGACCAGTCCCCCAAAAAAACGATGCTGGATGCACTCAAACCTTCAATGAAGGCTTTGATTCAGGATGATCTTTTAAGACATTCAGATGTCGATGTGAAGGTTGCAGCTGCTTCCTGCATCAGTGAAATAACGAGAATTACAGCGCCTGATGCACCTTACGACGATGACCAAATGAGGGATGTTTTTCAGTTGATTGTTTCATCCTTTGAGGATTTAGCTGACCAGTCCAGCCGATCTTATATCAGAAGAGCCTCGATTCTTGAGACTGTTTCCAAAGTCCGATCATGTGTGATCATGCTTGATCTTGAATGCGATGAGATGATTGTAGAGATGTTTGAGCATTTTCTAAGATCACTAAGGGACTATCATCGTGGAGTCATATATTCATCAATGGAAAATATAATGATCTTGGCCTTGGAAGAAAGCGAAGACATTTCAGTTGAGATCCTTAAACCTCTACTGGCCACTGTTAAAAAACATAACGAGGGAGTTCTGCCAATTGCTCAAAAGTTAGGAGAAGATGTACTAAAGAAATCTGCAGAAAAGCTAAAGCCTTACCTGATGCCAGCTCTGACTGCTCTAGGTGATTCGTTAGATACATACTCTGAAATTGTGACTAGAGTATGTGAAGGGACAACTGCTGCAATGAAACGTGATGATGAGAATGATTCTGGGCAACAGCCGGCCGATGAGAGCAAACAAGCAAAGGGATCTCAAGACGAGACACAGCAGGCTGATGATAGCAAAATTACAACAGCATCATCAGATCATGTGGACCAGGTGGATAAAGAAGAGCCTTGTCCTCAAGAAGAGGTAAATGTGGATCCAATGGAAGGATCTCCAAAATCAGTTATGAGTAACGGAGTAAATGTAACTGGAAATGAAGAAGCTTCAGTTGATCAAGAATCCTCAAAGCAGGCAGATGAAGATGAAAAGCAGCAACTTCCAAATGCAACTAGTAAAGAAGACATTGATGATTCAGATACCGATGATAAGTTAGCAAAATCAGAATCAAAACCAGAACCAACACCTAAAAATGGAGAAAAAAAATCTGATACAAATATAGATTCAGCAGAACCCTCTGATTCTTCTCACATTGAAGGTGAAAAAGAAGCTGAAAAACTAGAGTCAGAAGATGAAAAAGATAATGATGTTAAAGAATCCGCTATTAGCGCACCAGTTCAATCAGAGACTGAAAAAGATAATGATGATGTTCAAGTCTCGTCACCAAAAGCAATAGAAAGCAAGTCTGCAACTGCAAATGTTTCTTCCCCATCTCAAAGTGACAGCCTTCCAGATGCGAGCCGTATAAAGAAGGCTGTCCGGTCTAAAAGGAAACAGGTACCTCGACAAGACGAAGTCGACACAAAAAATGCCGCTTCCCCATCCAAAAGTGAGACCCCTCTTGATGAGAGCCGTTCGAAGAAGGCTGGAAGGTCCAAAAACAAGGATTTGGATCAGGAGGAGAATACACTTTCAGTGGATGTTAAGGCACCTGAAGTTTCCAGCGACTCAGATGTAAAGCCACAAAAACGAGCTGGAAAAATGGCAGTTGTTGCAAAGGAGGTTAAAAGTCCAGCTACCGTAGATTCGTCAGAAGATGATGAAGCTGCTAGTGATTCAGATGAAGAACCTCCGCTAAAAATTAGTAAGAAACTGGAACCTGTTAATTCAGGGCCAAAGTCAAAACAATCGGGTAAGAAGGCAGTTGTTACAAAGGAGGTTAAACTCCCAGATACCATAGATTCGTCAGAAGATGATGAAGCTGCTAGTGATTCAGATGAAGAGCCTCAACTTAAAGTTAGTAAGAAATTGGAACCTGTTAATTCCGGGTCAAAGTCAAAACAATCAGGTAAGAAGGCAGTTGTTACAAAGGAGGTTAAACTCCCAGATACCATAGATTCGTCAGAAGATGATGAAGCTGCCAGTGATTCAGATGAAGAACCTCCGCTAAAAGTTAGTGAGAAACTGGAACCTGTTAATTCAGGTTCAAAGTCAAAACAATCGGGTAAGATGGCAGTTGTTACAAAGGAGGTTAAAGCCCCAGCTACCATAGATTCGTCAGAAGATGAAGAAGCTGCTAGCAGTTCAGATGACGAACTTCCGCCAAAAATTAGTAAGAAACTGGAACCTGTTAATTCAGGGTCAAAGTCAAAACAACCGGGTAAGAAAGTGGGTGCAGGAGACTCAGATGCGAAGCAAGCAAAGCAGTCTGTTAAGAAGTCAGATGCAAAGAAGCCAAAACAAACTGGTAAGACTTCAAAACAATCTGCCAAAAAAGAGGAAGACAGTGTTTCAGATTCTGAACCACTGAAATCTGTGAAGAAGGTGGAGAAAAGGAAGCGTATTGTTGAGGAAGAGGACAGTGATTCAGACGATAAACCACTTAAGTTGTCTGCTAAAAAAGGCAATGCAAGTACTTCTGGTGATGTTAAATCTTCTTCAAAGAAGAAGGATGATGGACGAAAACGTGCAAGTGGTAAAAATGTTATAAAGAAGGCTGAAGCAAAAACCTTGTCTAGCGATGATGAGATGGACGTGTCTCCAAAGTCTGCAAAAAAACCAGCCAAAGGGGAGGGCAACTTAAAAGATACATCAGGCACCAGTTCAAAACGCAAGCGTACACCAGTCAAAGATAAAGAATCTGATACTATAAAATATGACGAAAGCTTGGTTGGGAAAAAGGTCAAAGTTTGGTGGCCTGAAGATAAAATGTATTACGAAGGTGTTATTGAGTCATTTGATGCTGCTAAAAAAAAGCATAAGGTTTCATATGTGGATGGAGATGTGGAGAATTTATATCTGAGAAACCAAAAATGGGCAATTATACAAAATTTCTCTGCGCGGGATAAGGATGAAATTGCTGAATTTGAAAGCGAAGAAGCTTTTCCTGAAGTACACAAGAAGAAGAAATCAAAAGCAGATCCTGCACCCTCTGCTTCTCAAGAAAACAATAAAGATTCGTCCAAAAAGCTAAAAGCTTCGGGTTCAAAAGATAATAAATCTAAAGCAGGAAAATCAAAGGAAGCTGAAGTCACACCGAAAACGAGTACCAAAACCAAGCAAGAGACTTCAAAGAGTGTCAACAAGTCAAAGGGTAAAACCCCTCAAAGTGGCAGCAAATCAAATGGTCCAAACAAGGCTAAAGTACCCGAGAGTGATGTTAAAACTCCTGAAAAAGGTGGGTCAAAGAAACGAAAGAAGTAGATGAGGAGGCGTCAAGTGGAACTCTGGTTTTCAACTGGGCGTGTCACATAGCCTTTAGGGTTATAGTTTTTTTCATGCTATTTTTTGGTAGAAGTATTATTGGATTTTGGTAGGGGAAGATATTGTTATGATCATGATTGTTATTAGGTTAGGTTTGTTATAAAAGGAGTTGGATCATGTGGTAGATTTTACCGGTGACCTTTGTTCTGCTCTTTCTTTTAGAACCCTTCTTATTTGAGTTTTGGATTTGCAAATTCTAACCGAACCATAGTTTCATCATTATTGCTTTCGGTTTTAATTTTTTTTCCTAGTTTGTGTTGGTTTGATTTTTAAACGAACAAGTCTTCTTGTGTGTTTGAAAAAAAAAATTAAATCGAACGAGCCTTAATTCATTTATCAGATTTCGACTTAATTTTTTTTTTGGGTTTCAACGAAAGTTTTTAAAATTAAATTAAAAAAAACTTTCGGCTTATTGTTTTTATAAAAAAAAATTCGGCTTATTGTCTTTATATAAAAAAAAACTTTCGGCTTATTGTTTTTATAAAAAAAAAAGTTGCGGCTTATTTTATTTAAAAAGGGGAAGAAATCTATATTTTTGGGAAGTAAATATTTGTTTCCTAAAATCAAGGAATTTGATTTTATCCTGGTGGCGTTAAATTTGGAAACAATATTCTTGATGTTTTTCTTCTCCGTCAACATATATCTTCTTCTACATTTGCAAAAGAAAGAAAGAAACAACACATCAAACACCGACACATTCAAACACAAATAACCACTCAAGATCCGTTCATTCATTTCACTTTAAACAAGATGGCAACAAATGATAAAGAGTCAAGTGCAGCTGGTGGAATATCTGTGATTACTATTCTAGATGATTTGAGGTCACAACTTGCGGGCCACATTAAGACTAATGAGGATCAAAGCTTTGCTAATGATTCCTTAAAAGCTGAGCTTGAGAGATACAAAACACAGGTTCAAAATCTAGAACAAAGTAAGGTTAAAAAGGATTTAGAACAACTTGTTTTTGAACGTAACAAACGAAATGCTGACCTTCAAGAACAACTTGTGTCTTTAAAACAACAACTTTTACAACAGGTTGAGTCTAACAAGTCTTTGAAAATAGAAAGTGAAAAGTTGAAAGCAGATAACAATGCTCTTGAGGAAAGTTATCTGGAGGAATTAGTTTGGTTGAGAAATACTACCAAGGTTGTCACGGAACTTTTGCAATCGTATGGTCAACCTGTACAAACTGTTCCTATGTTATCTAAACGACCCACTTTTTCCACAAAGGACTTACACAAATCTGCTCTTGGTCATCGTAATCCAATGTATCTCAAATCAGTTCAGTTGTGTAGCCAATCCCTGTATCTTGGTGACGTAATTGTAGATCTTGTACATACCCCACTTAGGGTATATGATAGTGAAGAGACCTTAGTTCAAGCTGAAGTTAGTAGAACTAAGATGTTAGAAAGGATGAAAGACCTGTTGTGCAAAGTGTCATCTAAGCCTATAAATTATGCTAAGTTAAATAGTTTGTATGATACCTTTGTGCCTCAAAAGCAGTTGTCTAGAGAACAGGTTTATTGGTTACCAGCTAATGAAGTTGCTAGTTATAATTGTAACCAGTATAAACCTGTAACTAACTTTGCTCGTACTCGTCCAGCCAAGAGTCAAGTTAACACTCAGTTAAAAATGTTAAAAGCATGTTTTTCAGAATTTGATAAGGTTGTCAAAGACAGAACGACACCCTCATATATAACAAATGGGGAGTGGCATTTTGAACGTACAGAAAGTGCTTTTGGCAGTAAGAAATAATTCTTTTTATGGAAAAACTCATTAAACGCCAAGTTAAGGTATAGAAGATAATCTTTTCAAAGAAGTATCCGAATACATGAAAATCTTTGATGAGCTGGACAAAGAGTATGATCAATGTGTTATTGATAAGAAGAGTTTGGAAATAGAGAATAAGAATCTCCTGATTCAAAATGAGTGTTTGCTAGCTAAATCTGTGTCTAAATATATTTGTTCTGTTGTGCTTACTTTCGATATTGCTGAGCCCATAAACGATGAACCTAGATCTAATTGCGTTAAGGAACACTCCAAAGCCGTTGACATTATTACATTTGTACATATGTTCTTTTTACGTGCTCTCTAAAGCCGTTGACATATTCATATTTTACATGCTCGCGATATATTTCATTGTTTCTTCATATACTTTTATTATTCCTCTCGCGATGCTATGACCATTCTTCTTTTATGATCTACTCATTCTTTCGTTGTATTGATTAATGATTGTTCGCTACCTTGTTCATAAAATATTTAATCTCTCTTTTAGAATTCCCTATTCCTGAGATACCAAACACATTATAACCCCTTGTATTGGCATTCACTTCTTTTGAAAATTTATAATTTAATTGATTCCTCCATTCGTATTGATTATTGTCACAAATTCCTTTTTCGATCTTGATACATATTGATACTTGATGTATGCTTCTTGGATCATCGATATGACAAAATAATTCGTCATTTTCACTTGTTCTCTCATCAGTACAGATGTTCAATTTTTTCATCAAGGATTTTCATAACAACTAATCCGTACCCACATGCACATTGCAGACACTTGATGTGTGATGACCATTATTTATTCAATATCGTTGCTACCTTGTTTAATTATATTATTGAACCCTTTGAACACGTTCCGATGCATGATCTGAAGATAGGAGCTTTAGTCCTGGCACTGAAGAAATTGAGACGCTACATATGTGGTACAAGGTGCACAATCATTAGAGAAAGTGAACTATGCAAACTCAAATTACCGCGGGAACTAGATGCATTGCGACTCGACAACAAGCTGTATTTCATAAGGGAGCTAAACTCACATGGGAGCGACTAGACCAATTATGTGGCAAGTACCCTCATCTCTTCGCAACCACCTCGTCTAGTCACCAGTTGAACTCTGGGGACCAGAGTTCCCTTAGGGGGATCGATTGTAATACTTTGTAAAATTCAAGTAATTTACTACTTCATATTTTATTTATATTTTTATCTTTAAGTAAAAATTTTATTTTTACTGTTTACCTGATTCTGCAATTTTTACCTTTTTAGTAATTTTGAGCTGTCTTCTAGCTCGTTGCCTGTCTGCATGTTTTCTATAATTCAATGTTTTATTATTTTATCCCGAGGACATTATAAATTCTATTTTAGTAAAATTTATTTTACTTTCGTGTCTTGGTCGAACCTTGCTAGAAACCCGCACTTGAGCCTTAAACCTCCCCTTTTATTTTACACTTACCTTTTAATTATACCTTACCTTTTTATTACACAAAATACTACAAATAAAAAGTCAAAAAAAATATAAACCAAACACCCCAACATAAGAAACATCGACCCTTCCCTTTTTTTCATTCTTCTCCATCTCCCACTTTATCAAAAAAAAACACAGTGATGAAATTTTTTGGCTCCTCTCCTCTCTTTGCTTCCATAACCGACGCACCACCACCACTATATCACCATCATCACAAAAGTTTCCTACTACATTACTCACTAAATCACTACACTAAAAATCACCATGCAAGGGTTTTAATCAAGATTTCAATTTTAGGGCTTTTCTTTGGTTTTTATTGAAGATCAAGACTAAGGGTTTGATTTGCTAGTGGTTTTAACAAGATTTTGAGTATTGGAAAGCTTTGGATTTTTGGTTTAGGGGTGTTTGGGTATTCGGCCAACAACAAGAACCAAGGAGGGTTCATTGTTGATTTTTATTTTGCCTCCTAGTGGTGTTGTGAGTATTCTTAAAACCTTTTTTCAATACTATTTTCATATGTTCATGTATATAATTTATATTTCATTATTGTGGAATCCATAATGCATGTGTGTTAGATATTTATTTGATGTAAAAGTGTTGGAAGATGGTTTAGATGATGGGGAGTAGGATTTGTGAGGTAATTGTGAAGTATTTGAGAAGTTTGAAGAAGCTTGGATGAAGTTTGATGAGGTTTGATGAAGTTTTCATAGGTGTCGAAATAGATAATATAGTGCAGAAAATTAAAAGGGCATGTTTGGATGTTGTAAAAATATTTTTGTTAATATTAGGCTTTAAATTATGTTAGTACTTGTCAAGGCGGTCGTTTTGGTATAAAAATCGACCCGTAACTCTTAAAAACAAAGATGTTAGAGCCGTCCGAAGTTTTGAAATTTTATAAAATAAATTCTGCACTTTTTGGTAAATGGTATTTTCTGCGCAGGTTTTGAGTGAGTGTTTTGGACACCTTCGGGTCCGATTTGACCTTCGGCTAAAACACGAAAGTTGTCCGAAACAACGTTGTTAGTCCATCGCGAGGATTTTGGGCCTGAAAATGCATGAAAACGGGGTTTGAGTCACTTAACGTGGAACATTTATATATATATAAATGCTGTCAAAAAGTAAGTTTTGCGCAGAAAAATAAATTGGCGTTTCGGGCACTTTCGGGACTGTTTTGGCTCTTGAGTAAAACATGAAAGTTGTCCGAAACAATGTTTCACTTAAAGATGCATAAAATCCGAGTTTGAGCCTTTGAAAGTTGGGATTTTTTTATATATAAAAATTTAGTGTTGCGCAGAATCTAAAATGGGGGTTTCGGACACTTTCAAGTCCGTTTTGGCTTTCGAGTAAAACATGAAAGTTGTCCGGAACAATGTTTTCTAGTGGAAAATTTAGTTCTGCGTTTTTATAACAAAATGACAGCATTTTCTTTTAATGCTAGTGATCTGATGCAGTTTTAAATTGAGGTTTCGGACCCTTTCTGGTCCGAACCGACCTTCGAATAAAACACAAAAGTTGTTTAATATGACGTTGTATATAAGGTAACGCGAAAATTTAAGTCTGAAAATGCTAGACGATAGACATAATGTGAGTCAAAGTTGGTAATTTTTCCGAAAAATAAAGTCAAGTGTACTTGCTGATTTTTTGTTAAAATTGGGTTTATGAGTGTTTTTGAGTTCCTTTGAGCTCGTGAAACTTTAACGAATATTATTTTATGACTACTATAATATTAGGGTGCGTTGATCATGTCTAAA
Source organism: Tanacetum coccineum (assembly GCA_026074375.1). Taxonomy (NCBI): domain Eukaryota; kingdom Viridiplantae; phylum Streptophyta; class Magnoliopsida; order Asterales; family Asteraceae; genus Tanacetum; species Tanacetum coccineum. The sequence continues at coordinate 15,954 of BQNB010003856.1, forward strand.
AATAGCAAGTTTCGTTTCGGACTATATATATATACACTTAATTCTAAAAGTAGAGTGTATGTTAAAACTATTGGTGTGTTAGCGTTAACGGAAAATAAATATTATTACGTGATGATATTAACGTTTGGAATTTCTAAACTTTCCAGAAATGGAAACTTTCTTAAAATAGAAACTTTCTAAAAATAGAAATTTTTGTGAAAGGTGGCGTAACTTAATTACGAATATCGTACATTCTTAAAAGCTTATTTTGCTATATAACTTAGGATATACACACATATGGATTCCACTATACTCTTATTTAAATATATGACTTATGTGTCATTTTAATATATACTTCATGTTTCTAATTGTGCACCATCATTCTAGGTCACGATTAGGAGTTCTTATCTCCACTCTCTTTGTCATTGATATTCGATTCTCGTTTGCTTACGGTGAGTTCATAGCCTCGCCTTTACTTACTTAACTGTTTTAATAAAACCATGCGATGGAGATACATGCTTGTTTTGCAAACTTGAACACAAGTGACTTATTTTGGTATGCTGGACCCGAATACATGCTTATTGACAAATGAGTACCTTATTGCCGGAAAAGTCCCTAATTTCATGAACCGTTAATTACCTTTCATGGTAAACGCTAGTACAAGTGAGTAGATCTATTGGGTCTGACCAACCCCGTCCGGGTGGGTATCAACAGATTACCCCCTCAACGGACGCATTGTATTGAGAATTAAGGTTTACGGCAATTACATCTTCTTATGGACAACTCTTTATCCTATGATAACACACGTTAAGGTTCGGTGTCATGAGCTCAATGCAATACAAATTTATACATTGTATGTGTTTCAATGTCTTTCGATGAACTATACTTGTGTTCTACATTTATTACTTATAAACATTATGGATTCACTCAACATTATTGTTGACTTTTAGCATGTTTTATCTCAGGTCTTTCAGGTATATTGCTCGGAGGGAAGCCACACGGATATGTACTTTGGAGACTCTACATCACTTCACATTCGAGAAAACTATATTTTCGAAAACATTGTGTTTTGTTAAAACCGTTTGGGACCTGTTTATTAACTCTTATGTTTTTAAATGTACCGAATGTGAAACATTTTGAAACTTATTTCAAAACGTCTCTTTTGAGGTCATTTTCCGTGACTTGTGCTTATAGACTATGAAGTAGCACCCCATGTGGTATTTCATTGATCCACCTTGGAGATTGGGTTAAGTGGACACCCATAATCAACTAAACTAACAGTTGTTCTTTATATTTTTGTAGTTCAAATAATTTGGTGCATACAATCGGGTCCAAAGTCTAAATATTGTGGGATGTCACATACACTTTAGTGGTTGTTGAGTTTGCTTGAGGTCATGAGATACTTTCGCCAATTTCATTGTACTTAATTTTCGGTGATTAATATATTTTACAAGGATAATCTCCTTTTTTTATCATTTATCAACAACCAACCTAACATATAATATACATTATCTATTACCTTATCTATAAACATGCAAAATCCATTCTAAATAAATAAAAATATGGAAAGCCAGTAACATTGTGACATGTGACAAGGTTCGTTAAAATATTTTAGAATCATAAAGTGAACTGGTTGGTTGGTTGGTTGGATGGATTAATTGCTTTTGTACTTCTTTTAATTTAATGTGTTATATTTAATGCTTTGTACCTCCAACCGATTGGTTCAAGGTCAGCAATATACATAGCCTTATAAACCGTTTGTACAAACCATAAACCACTGCCCTAACTTAATCCAAGAAGTAGTTTTCTCATTTTTTTTTCTATCAATTCATAAACCCTAATTCAACCCAAATTTTGTCAAGAAGTAGTTTTCCCCATATTTTTTCTATAGCTACATATGCATTATTAACTAACAAATTTGTATTATATGCTTAAGTGTTCGTTTCAAATCATTTCAAGGCAATAACAATTTGACTATTTATTTCTTCATATGCATATGTAAATTGAAAATTACAAAACTCCTATATAGTTAGTTATAAGTAGATTTAAAAATTATTTGAAACAAACATTTAACAATATAATAGGAATATACATTCAAAGTAGCGGGCTAGAAATATTATAAAAATCAATGCTACATATACATTATTTTTATTTTAAATAATCAATTAAAATACTATATTAATTTTTAAAAGATAAAAAGACAATTAAGTTTTAAGAAAAAAATATAGTTGCATAGCTAAAAGTTTTACTATAAAATATTTATTACAAAATATTATACTAAAATATTTTTTTGAAAGAAAAAATAATTAATTGTTGATTTTATAAGTATAGGGTAGTAGAAATTCTATTTTGTCAAGTTTAGGGTACCATTCTATACCGTTAAAAATTCAGGGTACTAGATGATCCACTTTGCCAAGTTCAGAGTACTAATATGCGTTTTGGCTTTAAAATATATAGATTTTCGCAGTACTCGGTTGGGATATGTGTTGTCTAGATATAACCTTGCCAAAAAAAATTTCTTCAAAATAACCATTTCAATCGCGTGCCCCCCCCCCCCTCGCGACCCTAATTTTGTTTATATGTAGATCGCGTGGCCTATAGGGCGATTTACATTTTTATTTTGTCCTTTACTTATAGATCGCGTGCCCCTCACTCGATTTACTTTTTTTGGCTTCTAGGTCTGGTAGTGAATAGTAACACACAGTTATCCTTGAACTATCACTGGCAATAGTTTGTCACTTCGATTTTGAATAACATTTTAAAGTGATAGTATGTCTCTCAATTTAGTTCAAACAAAAAAGAAGTTGAAGTTGGTGTTGGTGATTTCATTCAGTTGAAGGTCTATTAATTTAGTTCTAACGAAACAGAAGCTTGAAGTTGGTGTTTTCATTGAAGGTTTCATTGTTTGAGGTTTTTCATTGTTGATTGTTACCATTTGTGGGTAGATCATAGTTGGTGTTGTTGGTGATTTCGTGGGTTACTTGTTTATTATAAGATGGATTTGAGCGATTATGAGGTATAATATTTTTATTTTGTATCATTTGACTATTTTATTATGTGATGTATATATGTGTAGTAATACATGGTTATTTATTTATTTGTTTATTTAGGTACCCCGTGTTCTTGTTACATGTAGAAGTAAGTTAAAGTTGCTAAAAAAATTAAAGAATTAATTAGTGACACTCCTCGGGAAGAACTGTTTAGGCTATCCTATTTTGGTTGGGTTTTAGATCAAACTGATTTTGTAGAGAATTGTATATTAATACATTTTATGTTAGGTCGCCAAATTGATGATGAAAATGTTCCTTTGAATTACTATATAAATAATGATTTACGTATACAATTTGGTAGAGAGGAATTCTGCCTAGTAATTGGGTTAAGGTTTGGGGTCGAAAATAGGGAGGAGCATGACACCCAAGCAATTTCTTTAGGACGAAGTGTGTCTTCCGTCCATTTTAGATGGGCAACTATTCCGGGTATAACATCCAACTGCGAATGTTGGCCTTGCGATTTGACTAAATTATTCCGGACGACGTGTGTTTTCATTTGTTTCTAGGATCTTGCAACTTGTTCAATTAGGTGCGAGATAGACGTTAGGTCCCTGAGTGGTTGTTACGAATATCAAATTGATAGAGTCGATTGAACCAAATTATCCTTAGGGTTCAATATGAGTGGCCAAATGTATCCACTTAGGAATGCAAACGTCAACGTTAGTCGCACTTCTATGTCGAAGAGACTACAATGAAGGTGATGGCGTATTATTTTGGAATAACTTGGGCATTAAGGTATGACCATAATACGTTTATAATTTTAATTCTGCATTTAAGTTATATTGGATAATGTAAATTATTAAAACCATGTGTTTTTTTAGACCTTGGATTTGGCGTCTTTACCGAGTTACTGTGGATCGTATTTTAATCGTTTCAATCGGTACCCTAGGTTGCTGCTTGGAGTAAACAAAAAGGCGGTTTTTTGGCAGAGCTGGTTCTTCCTTTTTATGGCACGTGAGTTTTCTTTCAGTAACACGCTCATTCTGTACCTTCCGATGTTGATGTTGCGCGCGATTATTCAACTTCAAAACTAAAACACACCCTTAAACACAAAAAAAAGGAACCGCCCCACCTCCTCTACCGCCCCCACAAAACTACACCCCTTTTTTTTTTCTCACTCCCACCAACCCCCCCCCCCCGCCCCCCCCCCCCCCCCCCCCCCCCAATCCAACTACCCCCGTTGGCCCTACCCGATTGAATCGATTAAATACCCCCGGGACCCCTACAGATATCACAACGCTTTCGGATCTCCACATTTAATCCCCCAATAGTCTAATATTTTAAACAAACATTGTGTTAATTATATTACATTTGATACAGTGTAACTTAAAGGCCGAATTACAAATTATAAATCTTATTATTTGACATTACCTTGAATGCCCAAGTATATCCGATAAGTGGGAATACGCCATCACTCCTTTACATTGTTAGTCTCTTCGATCATAGAATTGGAATAACGTTTGACGTTTGCATTCCTAAGTTTGGGAGTACAAAGTGTTGGCACTACATCTGAGACCCTAAGGGATATTTGTTTCAAGCGACTATTCGATTTGATCTTCTTAACAACACTCAGGGCATTACGTCTATTCTTCGCACTAATATAACACGTTGCAAGATGCCTAGACAACAATTGACAAACGCTATCGTGGTCGCGATATAATTTAGCTCAAATGCAAGGCCAACAATCGCATTTGTTATTGTGATATGACCAGTAAAAGGTGGCGCATTCTATTATGTTGTGACGGGAAACACAAGACGTTCTAAAGGAAGATTTGTTGGGTGTCATGTTCATCCTATTTGTTCAGATCCAAACCTTACCCTCAATTATGACTGCAGATTTTTCCGCTCTCTACCAAATTGACTCGTAAATCATTATTTATATAGTTAATTCAAGGAAATTTGCATCTTCTTCTAATTTGGCGATCCTAACATTAATGTATTAATAACTAATTCTCTACAAAATCAGTTTGATCTAAAACCCAACCAAAACAGGATAGCCTAAACAGTTCTTCCCGAGGAGTGTCCTATTAAGTCTTTATTTTTTTTAGCACTTTATTAATTCTTACATGTAACAGAACACGGTTTCCTGGTTTAGTGTACCTTACTAAACAAATAAATACCTAACCATGTACTTTATAAACATATATAATACATAATAAAATAGTCAAATGATACAAAATAAAAATATTATACCTCGTAATCGCTCAAATCCATCTTATAATAAACAAGTAACCCACGAAATCACCAACAACAAAAACCTTCTCTACCCGCAAATGGTAACAATCAACAATGAAAAAATCTATCAAAATTGAAACCCTTCAATGAACCACCACTTCGAGTTTGTTTCGTCTTAGAACTAAATTTAATAGACCTTCACCTGAATGAACTCACCCCACACCCCCACCTTCTCACTTATTTTTGATTGAACACTAAATTGAGCGAATACCTCATCCACTTTTAATATGTTGTCTTCACATTGTAATTTCGTGACAAACTATTGCTGTGATTTATCATTGATATGATGTGTTATATTCATACCAGACCTAGAAGCCAAAAAAAGAATAAATCGCGTGAGGGGCACGCGAATTATAAGTAAAGGCCAGAAACTGAAAATTTAATCGCGCATATAGGCCAGCGTTAACATATATAAACAACTACTTAGGGTCGCGAGGGGGGGGGGGTGCTACTGCGCTGAACTTGGTTCTTTTGAAGACATTTTTTTTGAGCTCAAGGTTATCTCTAGACTCAACACATATCCCAACGTCAGTACTGCGAAAAATCTATATATTTAACGCCAAACGCATATTATTACTCTGAAAGCTTGGCAAAGTGGATCCTCTTAGTACCTGATTTTTAACGGTTATAGAATTGTACCCTAAACTTGACAAATAGAAAATTTCTACTACCCGCTATACTTCATTAAAATCAACAATTAATTATTTTTTCTGTTCCCCAAAAAAAAATTTTTAGTATAATATTTTGTAATAAATTTTATAGTAAACTTTTAGCTGTGCAACTATATTTTTTTTAAAAACTTATCTTGTTCTTTTTATCTTTTAAAATTTAACTATAGATTTTAATTGATTAGTTTTAAAATAAAAATCACTGTTATATGGGGCATGATGTTTTTGCACCCTCATTAGATGTAGAGTATGGTTGCGACTGGCGCGCCGACTGCTTGCGCAGTATATTTCACTATTTCTATTGTGGTTTAAATGGGATGTTTTGTGAGAGATAAGTTGTTAAGTGCTGTTGAGCGTTCTTACCTATAACGTGGAATGAATCTGGCCTCCGTTTTGTGTGTAAACTTGTGTTTAAGTTTTAACCGAGATATGAGCACTTATGTGGAATAGATATACTTGTTGTATTATGTGTTGTGTTAGTGTGCGCATGTGCGATATTGTAATGAGTGTGATACTTATCCACTAGAACCAGACTTTTAGTCGTATCATCGTCTAATCACAATATTTTAGTTAGTGTGTATCTGTCAGATCCAGGGTCTCGGTTATGTAGCTATACGTATAGTGAAGAAAACGTGGTGGACGTTTTCACGGAGAGTCTCATTGTTGCAGTGATACTAAATAGAGAATCGCTGTGGTTAGTTTGAATTTAGTGGCCTGTTGTAGTATCTGAGAGATAGCAAAAGAGAGTTACCGTGAGAAGTAGATATACTTCTCACTCTAGCTTGGATTTGTTGAGTGATGTTTTTTAGACAGTATAAATAATAATTGACTTGTATTAGGACACAATTGATTAACGTGTAAGTGAGACGGTAATAATCTTATGCCAAGTTATATCACATTTTTATAAATTATGCAATTATATAACATTTTAAGACTTTCTAGAAACCCGATCAACGAAATTTGTCCAATACTTCTTAAAATATCTATATCTATGTCAGGCTATAAAAGCACCAGGGGCATGCTAGATTAACCATTCCTTTTCTTTCTTTAGGTCCTTTGAACACACATAAACTAAATGTCAACTCAAAGTCTCCGACACAAAACTAATGCATTATTATTAACATTCAACTAGAATTGTCGTTCTAAAAGAAACATTCAACTAGAATCATTTTCAAAAGCAAATGGTATTACCTGTTTCTTGCATTTTCCATTCACCGTTGTTGTAGATTTTGATTGCATTGGCGTTGTCACACCCTGACTAAGGCGGAAACACGAGGCGTGATGAAAGGATTGATGGTCATAACACAAGGTAAAACAATATAGAGAAAAACTAAAATGCATTACCAAACAGTGTCACAACATCCTCCGACGACAAGCAATACTTGTTTCATGAAATATTGGATCACAACACTTACAAGATTTGATTACAAATTTACCCAACAAATGGGTTACAAGAATCTAAGAATAATCCAAACATGACAGAAATAAGTTCAACAAACAAGGTCGTCCAACAAGATCCCCACGGGATTCTCCTTAAGACAACTAGGGCATCCTATCCAAGATTTCACTGCTCAATCTTATCACCTGAAAATGATACTCGAAAAGGTCAACAAAAATGTTGGTGAGCTCGTAGGTTTGATTACAACCCAAAAGTTGTGCCAATAGTTTAAATAATGGACAATTATGCAATATGACAGTGAATATATGCAATAGATTAAATACCAACCACATAGATACCAACGCTCTTAAACATCAAGTTCTATGTTGCTCGCACCTAAAGCCTACCAGCTAGAGCTATACATAGGGCGGAAGTTCCACAAGTTCACAAGATCACTCCTAAACAACTCAATCCACAAACAAGTTCACTATATCACATGCAATTCATATAACAGTCATAGGCACATAGCATTGTTCAAGAAAAGATAAAAGTTTCGCACAATATGAAAACAAGTTCAAAAGATAACTTTGAGTATCATTTCCCCCAACGAAAAAGATTTAAAAAATGGGGCTACGAGAACTCGCCTCAAGCAAAGGTGATAAATAGCAATATCAAGATCAAGCAAGCAAATGCAACGACGTCCGAATACGACCTAGTCCAGTTAATGTTCAATTTAGATATACGTTTCCCTAAAAATATGTTTTCAAAATCAATGCATAGAGGTCAGATGCGCGTTGTACGATTACTCTTACATTATTAGTGGTGTGATGGTTGACGACTTAGTTTCAATGATAACATGTTCTCGCTCATTTCTTAATATAATATACTTCGACAAGTCCATTCGGTAAGCTTAGTTTCCTTAATTAATTGTTTAGATTACACAAAAAGACACGTTTATTTTATATAAACGACTCCAAGAAGTTTCAAAACTAATTATTAAAATCGTACTTTTTGTCATTTAGTCAATTTATTAAAATATTAATATTTTATTATTTCGTAGAAAAAGTAAGTTTTGAATAAAAATGATGCGTAATTTCTTTTAACAAAAACTACGTCAGGTTTTACATTTATAAAACCCTAACTACCTCGACTATTCATACTCACTAAAGAGCAGTGTACCCTATCATGTATAGTGTAGTGATTGGTAAGTACGGGTGTCGACCCAAAGAACGGTTTGTGTTTCTAATTGTCTAACTGGTTTATTAATCTACCTAGGAAAGCAGTAAAGAAAGCATGTTTGAGTTTTTGAGATTACTGTGGAGTTATTTTGGTGGTAAGCCTTGTTGTCGAAAAGGGAAATGGTATAGTGGTGGACAACTAGAAAGGAAGAATGCAATTAATTACTATGATCTCTAGTGCAATGTCTTGTCGCAATCTTACAGCCACTTATTTTATGAGATACGCTTAATCCTAAATAGGTGGTCTCCTAAATAGCTTGCACACCAAACCGAGTATTAATGTTAAGGGACCGCCTAATTGATATAGGACGAACGACTACAGGTATTGATCAACTTGCAGTCAACCGTGCATGCCAAAGTCTTTGAGATCATATAGATCCTTGACTACACTTAACCTCAAATTAATACCTACTCAGGGCACAAGGATCACTTAAATGCACTACATAAAATAATAAAGATAGCGATAAAACAACGAGATCATAACTTAATAATAAAAAAGATAATTAAATAATTAAATGCCAAGAACACATAATAAAGCATAATTAATAGCATAACAACAACAAATTAAACCGCAAGATCCGCTAAATCAAAATAATCATTGAATTAAATTGACCAAAAATAATTAATATATATACAAACTGTGTGCTGAATTAATGCCCTCGATCCCCTAGTCAAACGCCAAGGAAAACCTCGAAGGGTTTGCCCTATACCCAACTATGAAGGTCTTCTTTTACTTTCTCTTGTTTGCGGCTAAAACTCACCAGGTGGAACGAATGAAAATGAATTCATTCATTCATCTATTTATAATAAATATGAACTTTGATCACTTGGCGAGCTTAGTCCCTCTTCTTCCATTATGTTTTAGTTTTATTTTCGAAACTTCATAGCATTTGTGCAACTTCAGTTCCTGTGATGACTTGTCTTTACGGCGTAACGGCATCGACCACGTTACGCCGTAAACCTTCTGACGCAAAATTTCTTCATTTAGTAATAAAATTTGTTACGACTTAATTACTTTGATACGTTACGCCGTAACCCTTAGTCAGCAATATTATCTTCAGCAATAAATATTTTACGGCGTAACTCTTACGGGACGTTACGCCGTAATGCCTCGTCAGCACCAAATCTTCGTTAGTAATAATTGATTACGGCGTAACTCCTGCGGGACGTTACGCCGTAATATCTTCCATAATGCGGTTTTTGTCGTATTTTCTTCATTTTGCCGTTTTTTCGCATCTTTTCCGTTCCAATGCCGTTAATTACATGAATTTGCCAAATAAATGAATTATGTACCGAATTCACATAAAAATGATATAAAGTGAGACAATAAACACGGGAATTTGATATATAAAAGTATTAATTATTTGATGTTATCAAATATCCCCCTACTTGACTTCTACTTGCCCTCAAGTAGAACTGTTAGAATAATTTATAAAAATATTTCCCCAATTTGACTCGGAGAAAGGAATTTATAAGTTAATTATGCTAGAAAACATCAAAGCCGAACACCTCACGAAAAAGTGGTCGAAAACACTCAACTCTCATGACTAATCTAAGTGTTTCATTTCGAGGTGCTCACTCAATTGCACAGTCATAACATGTATTCTATCATAAGCTTGAAAAGTACACAAATCTCCACTAGCTAGAATTAGGGTCTAAACGGCTCTTAAAGGCAACATGGGTGACAAACAGGTTTAACATGGTGAATCATCCTGCAATCTTTACAAAAAGCCTTACACTAACAAGGGCGATAAATCAGATATACACATCCATAACGATGGAATAAACATACATGATTGCAATCAAATCCCTCATTCGAGCAAAACCAATGGGTAGGACGTAGAACGATATCTGGTAGGATAATACACTGGATACATAAATTGTTGTTAAAATAACAACCCCCCACAAAACAGAATAGTCTAAAGTAATCTAAGGTTGTCATAACTAGATACTGTCCATCCATAAGTCCAAGTGTCTAAGTCTGAAAATCTGATCTTTAATAATGGGCTACTAGCTCTATTCTTCATAATCATTAAGATGGCTTATAGTTGCACCATCTTTTACATTTTTAGCACATGGATGGCTTATAGTTGCACCATCTTTTCATTTTAAACAGCAAAATGCTACATGAGTTTATATCTTTTTATTATTGCCCCTGCAGCATTTTATACAATACCCACATCCCCTCACTTGAGATGAACTATATCGAAAGTTATAATATAGGGGGGTCTTTATAGATCATTTAATGATAGGTCTTCCATGAATGCATAAAGTTTTCGTACCCATTCCCCCGAACCATGGACTTAACTAGCCAGGGATTTCAACATAAAGAAAATAAAGACTACAAGGTAGGATAAGGCGAAATAGTGTAACGAAACATATAGGGTTTGAACAGGGATTGGCTTAACAAGGTGATCTAATGGGTATTTTTCACTAACATTGAGTGCAACAAAGGGTTTTTCATGGGGAGGTCGACAAGTCAGTGTGACAAGTCGATAAACACACACACATATAGGCTTTTTGGGTGATTTCCTAAGATGTTGCCTTCCTGAACCGTCTATTCCAACTAATTAATTAGGTCTCAAAAAGATGTACAGGCCAAGTTCTAAAGTCTACAATACTACCGACACACTCATATATTTGGTGGATTTTTGTATAATAGATGAAAATGGAATAATAGGCTTAACCTCTCCAATTGAGTTAAAGGGTAATAGTGTGCTCGGCAAAGATTAATTATAGTTTAGTAAGAAAAACATGTCAAGATTTTTAAAATTGGGACAATTTTCAAAGAAAACTAGAAAATCGACGGCAAATATAGGTCAAGTGATAATTCTACTCTCATCCCCCTACTTGGTTTGTACAATGTCCCTATTGTACAATTAAGGAAATGAAAATTCAAAAATAAGAGTAGAATTAGAACAGAAGACTCCCTTGGATTTGCTCGGAATGATGAAGAGACAACATGCTCTAAGCCATGCTCCAAGAAGGTATGTCTTTGAACTGTGGTGATTTGGAAATATAGGTTTCTAACTTTCCTCGAGCAACATCCACCATCTCAAATATCTCCACCATCCTCCTGAATGGCATTCAACTAGACTAGTTTAGAATGCTTCCTTATAGTTTGATTAATATCCTAGCACCCCATCATGTGCATTACCTGTATAACTGCGAGAAAGACAAATACCAAAAGCATAAACCAGGATAGAAAGCATCATTGCACAGAATATACAAAACTATACAAAACCTAACTCACTTTCATAGGAATCATGGTTGCATTTAGCGTATGCAACAAGCCTTTCAAACCACTTGGTGGCCCAAGTGGACGAGTGAAGTCTCGTGAGGGTTTCCAGAGAACATACCCACAAAGTTTATTTACCAATATACGTTTTAAAAATGTTTAAAAGCCTGAATTTTTAGATTTTCAGAAAGAGGTTACGGCGTAACCTTGGTGGTTATGCCGTAATTGAGTGGTAATTTTGAAAATTTTAGTTTAGTTGTCTTACAACAAGACCGCAAATGAAAAACTACAAAATGACAAAAAGCGTAACCCAAAGGAAAACAGTTTACATCATAATTGCACAGTGGTTTTACTACGATGACGTAACCTAGGTGTTAACCGCCGTAACAGCTGGTTACAACCGCACATTACCACACAACTAATGGGTCCGAGCCGTCTCGATTTTTACCCTCCTTGTTGATTAGAACCTGCAAAAACAAGTAAAAACATACAAACCAACTAAAATGCAGAAATTGGAATGAGCTAAACTAAAGGATAGGCCGGGTTGTCTTCGAGTAGCACTTTTCTTTTGAACCGAGTCTTTAAGTTAGACTCAAGCCTCCATCACAGGCTTATTTTGACATCTGTAACAACATGTCCAATCATCATGTCATTAAATTGCCCTCTCCAGTCAACACTGTTCATAATTGCTTATCCCCCTTCACACTGAACCAAAAACATACCCGTAAGCTCTACAACTAGTCACTCTGAAATAGGGGTCATATATTTGTGGAAAATACTGACTCAGAAATAAACCTCATGAAAAAAACATAATAAGGTTGGTAGGTGCTCAATATTAAAACATAGGAGGTATTATAAAATATTTTTTAAAAAGGTTCAAGAACAGATGCCCAAGGACTATTTTTTTGTGTTGTTCAGACCTAGTTTTCAATTGAGATTATGTCGCAACAATAACACCACGACTACCAAGAAACGCGCCATAACCAAGTCCGAATGAATTTTATATATTTATTTCATATGTATGTTCTAAACCTGATGAACTGGTTACGTCGTAATAGAACAAGTTAGCTTACGTAATCAAGAGAGTTACGCCATAAAAACACTCAATCAAACATGCAAACATTCAGAACCAAGAGAAGAACAGAGGGTTCAAGCAGACATACAAGCATAAACAAACACACATACATGAAATCAACATATACAAAAACTATAACATCATTCTCCCCCCATTCCACGCCCACGATGCAGCGGCGCAAAAACTTGATGCGTAATTTTTTTAAAATAAAACTACGTCCGGTTTTACATTTATAAAACATAACAACCTCATCATGCATGTAACTAGTATTTCCTTACGCACTAAAGAGCAGTGTACCACTATCGGTATGGTGGTAGTGATTGGTAAGAGTACGGATTCGCCCCAAAGAACAGTTTGTGGTTTCTAAACGGCTACTGTTTTGATTAGATCTAGCCTATGAAAGCATTAAAGAAGTAGCAATGTTTGCAGTATTTTGGAGATTACAAGTGGAGTTATATTTGGTGGTAAAAATCCTTGTTTTTCCCGAAAATGGAATTGTCTCGTTGGTGGACAACTAGAAAGTAAGAGGCAATTAAATTACTATGATACTCTAGTGCATAGAGATGTTTAAGTCGAGCCAAAAATCTTTTAAGACAAGCCACTTCTTTTTTTAAAGAGAAAACCACGCATAATCCTAATAGGTGGTCCTCCTAAATATGCTTGCATACTAACCGAACAGCGACTGCGATACAAAAAAGGTAATGAATGTTAAGGGGTCGCCTAATTGACACTAGGACGAACGACTACATGTAATGATCAACTTGCATTCAATCATGCAGCCAAATTCTTTGAGATCATATAGATCTTTGACTACACTCAACCTCAAATCAATACCTACACAGGCCACAAGGATCACTTAATGCACTAAAACATAAAAAGAATAAAGATAAACAATAACACAACAATATCCTAACTTAAAACTCACAAATCTAATAAAAAAATTAAATGCCAAGAACACACAAAATAAAAGTGCATAATTAATAGCATAACAACACAAATTAAACCGCAAGACCAGGCTAAGACTCAAAATATAATCAATCTGGAATTACATTGACCAACAAAAGTTCTAAAGTATAGTATACAAACTGTGGCTGATATTAATTGCGACTTCGACCCCTTTTGTCAAACTCGCCATGGACAAACCTCAAATGGGTTTTGCCTCTATACCCAAGTGCGAATAGATCGTCTTTCCTTTCGCCATTGTTTAGCGGCTACAACTCAACCAGGTGTGAACTAAGTGAAGAATGAATACAGGTGTCCCATCAATCTTTTATGGATATGAACTATTGACTTTTATCACTTGGCGAGGCTTAGTCCATCTTCTTTCATTGGATGTTATTAGTTTTATTTTCGGAAACTTCAAAGTATTTTTTTGTGCAAACTTTCCAGAGGTACAGAGGTCCCTGAGATACTAGATTCTATATACGGGTGTACGTCGTGCATCGACACACGTTAGCGTCGTAAACCTACAGACGCATCTCATTTCTTTCATTTTGTAATAAAAATTGGTATGTACGAATAATTTGATACGTTACGCTGGTGGAGAGACACTTAGTCAGCATATTATCTTCAGCAATAAATATTTTATGCGTAACTCTTACAGGAGGACGTTACGTTTCCGTAATCCTCGTCAGCTACCAAATCTTCGTGAAGTAATAATGTAGATTACGGGCGTAAACCGCCTCCGGACAGTTACTACCGTAATATCTCCATAATGCCTGTTTTGTCGTATTTTCTTTTCAATTTTGTAAGTTTTTTTTTTTTGTTCTTTTCCGCCATCTTTTTCGTCCAAGTCCTCTACTTACCTAAATTCCCAAATAAATAAGATTAATACCGGGAATTCACAAATAAAAATGGATTATAAAGAAGGCAATAACGGGGGAATTTGATGATATAAAAATAATTAATTAATTTGATGTTAATCAAAAACTAAGTTATAGATTTTTTCAACCCAAAAAAAAAAGAATTTTACATGAAATTTCGGCATAACCGTACGTTATATGACGTTTTTCCAAAGTTTTTAAACTCAATTTTTAACACTTTCCCAATTTCACCGTGTTACTGACTCAAAACACCAAAATTCTATAACTATACGACTTTTATGCAAAGTGTATATTCCCAAAACTACTTCTCAATAGTGTCTTCGAATGTATGTTTGCACATTTCCAAAAGCTCGTTAAAACCCGGGAGAAAGATGAACAAGTTAACACTTATTGTGGTCCTTAAGGCCAATATGAGTGGTTCCAGAGTGCAGTTAGGGGGTGTTGCGTCGGCGTACTGATAAATTACGGATTTAGGGGTCCCGAATACACAAACCCATTGAGGAGAAGAGGAGGGAATAAAGTCCAAAACAATGATTAGATCAGAAGAAGAGTTTGCGAACCGACAATAAGCCAGCTGTGCTTGATTTTAGTGTCAGAGTGCGATTAGGGGGTGGGGTGCTGTTGAGGCGGGTGGGAATGGGTAACCCCAAACTACGGACCGATAGGGAGGGGTGGGGGCTTTTATGTGATAAGTTCGAAAACGGTGACTGGGACAAGGGGTCAAGAGTATATATGGACCTACGATAATCCAGACGAAATAGAGCACACAAAGAGTAAGGGAGAGTCGAAGCATGAGAGCAGGTGTGTAAGGATGTACCAAAATCTATTTGAGCCTTATCAAACCCATTAATGGCCTGCGGACCCATATAAATACCAAGGAATAGCGAAAAGCATAATTGATTAAGCTATACCAAAATAAGCTACATAGAATTTAAGTGTTTTCAACCATTACAACCACTACATCAAAGGATGAAGGCAAGCCGCTTATTTACCCCTATATCTCGAGTTCGATAACCAAACGTACCCTTATTATCAATCTCTACGTAAATTTTCGTGTTCCGATTTTAACAAACGCATCGTCACCAACTAGCTTCTTTGGCATCATAACAAGCTTGAAAAGATAGCCAAAGATTGTCAAGTGAAAAGATACAATTGCAAAAAAGGTTTCAATAGAGCAGTGGAAAGACATGATCCGACAACCAAACGTGTTGGAAGAGTAGGAGAACCCTAGTACTAGAATCCTGCCAAAAACTTCTATGTCTTCATGTTCTTGATCAAAGTTTCAAAAATTTAAGTGTGTAGTTGATGTGTGTGTTTAAGGTGGGACGAAGCAATCAATAATGGAAGACTACAATCAGAACCAAGAGAAGAACAGAGGGTTCAAGCAGACATACAAGCATAAACAAACACACATACATCAATCAAACAATCAAAAACTACAAAAACTGTTCCCGGCAGCGGCGCCAAAAACTTGATGCGTATTTTTTTTAACAAAAACTACGTCAGGTTTTACATTTATAAAACGTTAACTACCTAGACTATTCCTACGCACTAAAGAGCAGTGTACCCTATCGTGTATGGTGTAGTGATTGGTAAGTACGGGTGTCGACCCAAAGAACGGTTTGTGTTTCTAATCGTCTAACTGTTTATTAATCTACCTAGGAAAGCAGTAAAGAGAGCATGTTTGAGTTTTTGAGATTACTGTGGAGTTATTTTGGTGGTAAGCCTTGTTGTCGAAAAGGGAATTGGTATAGTGGTGGACAACTAGAAAGGAAGAATGCAATTAATTACTATGATCTCTAGTGCAATGTTTGTCGCAATCTTACAGCCACTTATTTTATGAGATACGCTTAATCCTAAATAGGTGATCTCCTAAATAGCTTGCACACCAAACCGAGTATTAATGTTAAGGGATCGCCTAATTGATCTAGGACGAATGACTACAGGTATTGATCAACTTGCAGTCAATCGTGCATGCCAAAGTCTTTGAGATCATATAGATCCTTGACTACACTCAACCTCAAATTAATACCTACTCAGGCCACAAGGATCACTTAAATGCACTACATAAAATAATAAAGATAGCGATAAAACAACGAGATCATAACTTAATAATCAAAAAGATAATTAAATAATTAAATGCCAAGAACACATAATAAAGCATAATTAATAGCATAACAACAACAAATTAAACCGCAAGATCCGCTAAATCAAAATAATCATTGAATTAAATTGACCAAAATAAGTTGAAGTATGTATACAAACTGTGTGCTGAATTAATGCCCTCGATCCCCTAGTCAAACGCCAAGGAAAACCTCAAAGGGTTTGCCCTATAATCAACTGCGAACAGTCTTCTTTTCCTTTCTCTTGTTTGCGGCTAAAACTCACCAGGTGGAACGAATGAAAATGAATTCATTCATTCATCTATTTATAATAAATATGAACTTTGATCACCTGGCGAGCTTAGTCCTTCTTCTTCCATTATGTTTTAGTTTTATTTTCGAAACTTCATAGTATTTGTGCAACTTCAGTCCCTGTGATGACTTATCTTTACGGTGTAACGGCATCGACCACGTTACGTCGTAAACCTTCTGACGCATCATTTCTTCATTTAGTAATAAAATTTGTTATGACGTAATTACTTTGATACGTTACGCCGTAACCCTTAGTCAGCAATATTATCTTCAGCAATAAATATTTTATGGCGTAACTCTTACAGGACGTTACGTCGTAATGCCTCGTCAGCACCAAATCTTCGTAAGTAATAATTGATTACGGCGTAACGCCTGCGGGACGTTACTCCGTAATATCTTCCATAATGCGGTTTTTGTCGTATTTTCTTCATTTTGCAGTTTTTCCGCATCTTTTTCGTTCCAATGCCTCTAATTACCTGAATTCGCCAAATAAATGAATTAAGTACCGAATTCACATAAAAATGATATAAAGTGAGGCAATAAACGCGGGAATTTGATATATAAAAATATTAATTATTTGATGTTATCAAAAAACTAAGTATAGAATTTTCACCAAAAAAAAGAATTTTCACGAAATTTCGGCATGACCCGTACGTTTATATGACGTTTTCCAAAGTTTTAAACCTCAATTTTTAAACACTTTCCCAATTTCACCGTTTTCTGACAAAACACCAAAATCTATAACTTACGACGTTTATCAAAGTGTATTTCCCAAAACGACTCTCAATATTATTCGTAAGTATGTTTCACTTTCCAAAAGCTCGTTAAAACCCGTAAAATGACTAGTTAACACTTATTGGGCCTTAAGGCCCAATAGTGGTCCATTAAGTTATTCGCGTATATAAATTACGATTTAAGCCCAATACAAAAACCCATTAGTAAAAAAAATAAGTCCAAAACAATGATTTTCAAATAAGTCGAACCACAATAAGCCACAGCTTATTTGGCTTATTGGGTCGTGGCTAAGGTAAGCCCAAAATAAGTCCGATAAGCTTTTAGTTAAGTTAATAAGCTACAATCAAATATAATACCTAAAATAAGCCATCAAATAAGCTCACAAAAATAAGATAAACTATAGGTAAATGACCAAAACTATTTTCCTTATCAAACCCATTAAGCCGAAACCTTATAAATACCAAAATTAGCCGAAAATGCTTATTTTTAAGCTAGACCCAAAATAAGCTACATAGAATTTAAGTGTTTTTCAACCATTACAACCACGACATCAAAATGATAAACCCTTATTTCCCTTTATCTCTAGTTCGAACCAAACGCACCCTTATTATCTTTTACGTAAATTTTTCGTGTTCGATTTTTAACAAACGCATCGTACAACTAGCTTCTATGCATCATAACAAGCTTAAAAGTACAAAAAGTTTCAAGAAAAGATAAATTGCAAGAAAGGGTTTCAAAAGAGAGTTTAGACAGGATCCGACAACCCAAACGTTGTTTAGATGATAACCCGAGTACTAGAATCAACCCAAAACTTCTATGTCTTCATGTTCTTGATCAAAGTTTCAAAAATTTAAGTGTGTATGTGTGTGTGTTTAAGGTGGGACGTGAGCAATCAAGAAGGAGAGACAAGAAAGATATTTTTAAGATGGTGTAAATGAAATGCATGAATGTGGAAATGAAATGGACCATGATATAGTACCAAGCACTAACCAAATTCTTGTCCCTTTGTCCCGTTGTCTTGAGTTCGACCGGTTATACCTCCCAGAGGGTTCAGGATTGCTTATTTTTGTGTCGGGTTTGCTTAAGACTCAAGTTTCGCCAATTTAAAACGTAACCCGAAGTTTCCTAGTATTTTTAATGGACTCAAAAATACTTTTCCAAGAATCTAGATTATTCACACAACATATTTCACAACTAGATTATTTAAATTTGATTTGAACATTAACGGACGTGTCGAGACTCGTTTTTAAGATATTTCAGGTTACACACGGAACAACCTCTCGGATCATGATCACATAGATAAAATCCCTTAAAAGGATTAAAACAAGTCACATAAACATAAGATAATCAAGATCACCATTTATTTAACACCGTTAACACGGTAACTAGTTCTAACAAAACGGAGAATAATCAAATAGTCAAATGACTAAATTAGAACATTCAGATCTCAGAAAAGGGCAAGGGTTACATTCTACCCCCTTAAAAAGAATTCCGCCCTCAAAATCCAGCTAGAACTAGAACTAAACAGATGCGGGTATTTAAGTTTCATCTGATCTTCATGCTCCCACATGAATTCAGGTCCTCGTTTCGAATTCCATCGAACCTTGACAATGGCAATTATACTTCATTTAAGCTTCTTGAACTCTCTCTCTAAGATTTCCATAGGCTCTTCCACAAAATTCAACTTATCATCTACTTGGATCTCATCCAAAGGTACTTGAAGTGTTGGGTCAGCCAAACACTTCTTAAGGTTTGACACGTTGAACGTGTCATGAACATTGTTAAGCTCTTGAGGTAATCTAAGTCTATAGGCTATCTTACCGATCCTCTCAGTGATCTCAAAAGGTCCTACAAATCTAGGTGCTAACTTCCCTTTCTTCCTAAAGCGCACTACACCTTTCCAAGGTGCCACTTTGGGCATAACATGATCTCCTACCTCGAATTCTAAATGTTTCCTTCTCTTGTCTGCATAGTTTTTCTGGCGATCACGCGCAATTTTAAGCCTGTCTTTGATCTGTGAGATCTTCTCAGTGGTTTCTTGCACTATCTCAGTCCCTATCAATTGTCCTTCTCTAATTTCTACCCATAGGATTGGTAAGCGACACTTTCTGCCATATAAGGCTTCAAAAGGTGCACACCCAATACTATAGTGATAACTATTATTATAAGAGAACTCAACTAATGGAAGATGAACATCACAACTTCCCCCGAAGTCAAGGAAGCATGCTTTAAGCATGTCTTCTAGGGTTTGGATAGTACGCTCACTCTGACCATCGGTTTGAGGGTGATAAGCCATACTCATGTCTAACCGAGTTCCTAGTGCTTCTTGCATTGATTGCCAAAACCTTAAGGTGAAATGATCATCACGATCGGATATAATCGAGACTGGCACTCCATGTCTCACCATGATCTCATCAAGATACAGCCTAGCCAATCTATCTATCTTAAAGTCTTCACACATAGGTAGAAAATAAGCTGACTTAGTCAATCAGTCTATAATGACCCAGATTCAATCATGCCCATGACTAGTCCTTGGTAATTTAGTTACAAAGTCCATTGCTATATTCTCCCATTTCCATTCTAGAATTTCAAGTTATTGCAGCAAGCCAGATGGCCTCTGGTGCTCACCTTTAACCTTCAAATGGGTTAAGCACTTGCTGACATACATAGCTACATCTTTCTTCATTCCTGGCCACCAATACCTATCCCTAATATCATAGTACATTTTGTCTGCCCCTGGGTGTACAGAGTACTTCGACTTATGGGCCTCATCTATTATCAGGGTTCTAATATCACCCTTTAAAGGCACCCATATCCGATCTAACTAGTATAATGTTCCATCATTACTACGTTCCATCATCTCATCTAATCCTTGTTGCATTCCTACAATCTCATCAGATGCCTCCCCTTGAGCCGCTAGTATTTTATCCTTGATACTCGACTGAAGGGTCATGTTCATAGCTCTAACTCTCCTAGGCTTAATCCTCTCTTTCCTACTCAGTGCATC
Organism: Tanacetum coccineum; assembly: GCA_026074375.1. Taxonomy (NCBI): domain Eukaryota; kingdom Viridiplantae; phylum Streptophyta; class Magnoliopsida; order Asterales; family Asteraceae; genus Tanacetum; species Tanacetum coccineum. The sequence continues at coordinate 36,794 of BQNB010003856.1, forward strand.
AGCAACTATAATCGCCTTACCAGGATGGTAGTGAATTTTGCAGTCATAGTCGCTGAAAAGCTCGATCTAGCGACGTTGACGCATGTTCAGTTCCTTTTGGTTAAAAATATGCTGGAGACTCTTATGGTCAGTGTAGATAACACTCTTTGTCCCATACAAGTAATGTCTCTAGATCTTAAGAGCAAAAACAACAACACCTAACTCCAAATCATGGGTGGTGTAATTTTTCTCATGGATTTTCAACTGCCTAGATGTATATGCTATCACCTTTCCTCTTTGCATTAATACACAACCTAGTCCTAAGCCTGAAGCATCACAGTACACTACAAAATCTTCTGATCCATCAGGGAGAGCTAGAACATGCGCATTACACAACTTATCCTTTAAAGCGGCTTAGCAATCTTAGAAAAGTTTTTAATGAATCTACGATAATACCCAGCCAAACCCAAAAATGAACGAACTTCTATTGAAGTTCTAGGAGCTTCCTAACTCTTAACAGTCTTAATCTTGCTAGGGTCTACATGAATATCTCCACCATTTATCACATGTCCAAGAAACTATACTTCTTACGAGTTCGGACTTGGAAAACTTAGCATACAGTTTCTCCTTCTTGAGCAGTTCTAAGACTGATCCTAAGTGCAACTCATGCTCTTCCCGAGTCTTAGAGTCTTTGTTTAAAAATGCATTTTGCGATCCAATGCGCTAAAGGTTTCAAAGACCATTGCGTGATGCGTGATGCGAATGCGAGCGCAATTTGGACGCTATGCGTTTAGTATGAAAGAAAATACGAAAAATATTTATAGATTGTATATTACACTAACTAACAAGTAAATGCAATAAATTTACAAAATAAGCTACTAGCATACTGAATTTAGGTCAATAATCCATTTTTATAACAAATAAATTGAAAGCAAAGCTTGACATAAAACACTTAGCAAAATACAAGATACTATATTTTTGTTATTGTGTTTGTTTTGGACATCTTTTAACAAGCTTTATCTTTAGAAGGCCATTAAAATATGTGGGTATTTTTTATATGGTTTAATTTTGACTAAAATAACCTAAATTCTAGATTGCGACAGTTGCGACCATTGCTAGCATTACGCAAATGTGGTAAATAATAGTATAATGCGAACGCAATATGGGATGGCCTAGCATTAGGCACCATGATGCGAAATTTTAAATGCAATGCAATGATGTGTGCAATTTGCGCAATGATGCACGCATTTTTAAACCAAGCTTAGAGTAAATCAAGATATCATCTATGAACACTATCGCAAACTTGTCTAGATAAGGTCTACACACTTGGTTCATCAAGTATATAAATATTGTTGGTGCGTTTGTCAGACCAAAGGGCATCACAGTGAACTCGAAATGTCCATATCGAGTTCTAAATGCAGTCTTTGGAATGTCATCTTCGTGCACCCTCAGCTGATTTATCTTAGAGAAATACTGTGCTCCTTGAAGTTGGTCAACAAGTCGTCTATCCTAAGGAGTAGATAGCGATTCTTGATTCTTGACGATCAACTTGTTAAACTCTCTGTAATCAATGCACATTCTAAAGGAACCATCCTTCTTCTTGACAAATAATATCGGTGCTCCTCAAGGCGATGAGCTTGGTCGAATGAAACATTTGTCTTGGAGTTCTTTGAGTTGTCCCGACAACTCCTCCATTTTAGAAGATGCCAATCGATAGGGAGACTTCGCAACCAGTACTACTCCAGGGATTAACTCAATACAAAATTGAATTTCTTGAATAGGTGGTAATCTTGATAGATCGTCCGGAAATACTTTGGAAAAATCTCTAACCATGACAATCTCTTCTAGCTTCTGCTCATTGGCCTTTGCACTCATGAGGTGTCTCATCTTCTCATCTGGTCTCTCTCCTATGACTCTAAGACCTTCTCCATTTTTAGTAGGATTCTAACTACTTTCTCATGGAAAATTATCTCAGCTTTGTGATTGGACAGCCAGTCCATTCCTATAATTACATCAAAACTCCCTTCACCAAATGGTATCAAGTCAATATCAAAGATATGACCTTCTATCTCTAGCTTACAACCCCTAATGACCTTATTGATCTCCACTAGCTGCCCGCTAGCTATTTCGATCTCATAACTGAATCCTAAGTCACTAGGCTCTAGGCTTAATAGAGATATGAAAGTAGTGGAAACAAAACTATACTCGGCACCAGAGTCAAATAGAGTTGTAGCATAGTGATTGTTTAAAGTGAACGTACCCGTCACAATGTTTGGGTCTTGGCGAGCCTCTTCTGCTCCCGGCATAAATGCCCTTCCACGTGCCTGGTTATCGTTGTTCCCATGACCTTGTCCCCCATTATTAGCCACAGCCTGAATCTGACGGTTTCCCTCTGGTCTTTGTGCTTGGTTCAATCTAGGACATGCTGCCTTGAGGTGATTAGTGCCACCACACTCGAAACATGCTCTAGGAGCAGCAGTTGGGTTTCTAGCATTCACCGGGTTCACCATTCTAGGTGCTCTACAATCCTTAGCAATCTGACCTGGGCGGTTGCAGTTAAAGCAAACAAGGCAAGGTGACTCGGGTGGGTGGTGTAGGTTACAGTTTGCACATTTCGGTGATGTACCAGTGTACTCTCTCCTAACAGGATTAGTAGTTGTAGCAAAGGCATTTCCAGTCCTAGTACTCTTGTTGTCATCCCTTACATTCCTATCCCTACCTAACTTTCCACTATTTCCCCTCTTCTCAAGGTTCTTATTTAGTGATCCATTCCTAATAGCTTCATCTATCAACGTACTAGCTTTCTGCATAGCTTTTTGAAGTGTTGTTGGCTCTGTTGCTGCCACCATCCCTCAGATCTGTGGAGCAAGGCCATAGATATACCTCTCAATCTTATTGTTTTCAGGGGTAACTAGGTGAGGAACTAACCTAGCCAACTCATGGAACCTATCAGTATACGCAGCATGGCCAGCCCCGACCATGATGTGATTCCAGAACTCAATCTCTAGTTTCTGCATCTCATTAATCGGACAAAATTCCTCCCTCATCAAAGTTTTAAAGTCTTCCCATTCCATACCAGCAACAACCTCTCGGCTTTATGTGTGGGTCTGAGAGTTCCACCACGTTAGAGCCTTGCCTACAAATGAACCAGCAGTGTACTTCACCTTTTGGTCAATACTACACCCACTCATATCCTGAACTAACTCCATCTTCTCAACCCAACAGGTATAGACTATAGCACCTCCTTTCCCATCATACTCTTTTGGGTTACAAGCTAAAAACTCCTTATAAGAACAACCTCTACGGCCATTGTTCCCAATGACATTCCTAACATCCCCCTGGATGTTGTCATTGGCGGCCTCACCGTTTTGGTTCCTATTGATCCCCTGATTGTCACCTTGGTTACCTAATTGAGCTAAGATAGTTGGAAGTAAGTTTTGCAATTGTTGGGCAATAATTGCGGAGAGATCAGGGATCCCATCCACACGCCTATTTTCCTCAACACCTCGGTCATTCCCTTGACCTTCAGGTTTAACAGTTCGCTCCCTAACCCTTCCAACCCCTCTACCAACTCGTCCACCAGTTCTACCACCTCGTGGTGCATTGGCAGATCGGCCTGCACATCGTGTCATCATTCTTGATGACATTTTCTATACGAGGGAGAACATGGTAACGTTAAGTTGGAGGGAAGGTTATCTCGCGAGTGGTCTTAATACACTATGATACACTCATATATGCACGATCTTAAGGTGTCATCACTAATTTGCGTGAACGACATTTACCAAATACGCGTGGGTCATGATACGTCTATAACTATGTTGGCCACCGTATTTATATCTGCATCCTTTCCCAGTTGCATTTGGCATTGGGCTCACATATTTCAATGACTGACTTATTTGTTACCATCTACGATATACTATAGATAACACAGAAGCAAGTATAAGCGGAACACCGCGCACATAGATCCTATTACGCACTATAATGAAGATCTTATGTTATAGTCTAGGCCAACCACCTAGTTCTCTATAACCTTGGCTCTAATACCAATCTGTCACACCTCGATTGAGGAGGAAACACGAGGCATGACGGAAGGATTGATCGTCATAACACAAGGTAAAATAATATAGAGAAAAACTAAAATGCACAACATCCTCTGACGACAAGCAATACTTGTGTCATGAAATATTGGATCACAACACTTACAAGATCTGATTACAAATTTACCCAACAAAGGGGTTACAAGAATCTAAGAATAATCAAAACATGATAGAAATAAGTTCAACAAACAAGGTCTTCCAACAAGATCCCTATAGGATTCTCCTTAAGATAACTAGGGCATCCTATCCAAGATTTCACTGCTCAATCTTAGCACCTGAAAATGATACTCGAAAAGGTCAACAAAAATGTTGGTGAGCTCGTAGGTTTGATTACAACCCAAAAGTTGTGCCAATAGTTTAGATAGTGGACAATTGTGCAATATGACAGTGAATATATGCAATAGATTAAATACCCATCACATAGATACCAACGCTCTTAAACATCAAGTTCTACGTTGCTCGCACCTAAAGCCTACCAGCTAGAGCTATACATAGGGCGGAAGTTCCACAAGTTCACAAGATCGCTCCTAAACAACTCAATCCACAAACAAGTTCACTATATCACATGCAATTCACATAACAGTCATAGGCACATAGCATTGTCCAAGAAAATATAAAAGTTTCGCACAGTATGAAAACAAGTTCAAAAGATAACTTTGAGTATCATTTTCTCCCAACAGGAAAAAATTTAAAAAGTGGGGCTACGAGAACTCACCTTAAGCAAAGGTGATAAATTGTAATATCAAGATCAAGCAAGCAAATGCAACGACGTCCCAATACGACCTAGTCCAGTTAATGTTCAATTTAGATATACGTTTCCCCAAAAATATGTTTTCAAAATTGATGCATAGAGGTCAAATGCGTGTTATAAGGTTACTCTTACATTATTAGTGGGGTGATGGTTGATGACTTAGTTTCAAAGATAACATGTTCTCGCTCATTTCTTAATATAATATACTTCGACAAGTCCATTCGATAAGCTTAGTTTCCTTAATTAATTGTTTAGATTACACAAAAAGACACGTTTATTTTATATAAACGACTCGAAGAAGATTCAAAACTAATTATTAAAATCGTACTTTTCGTCATTTAGTCGACTTATTAAAATATTAATATTTTATTATTTCGTCGAAAAAGTAAGTTTTGAATAAAAACTAAGTATAGAATTTTCACGAAATTTCAGCATGACCCTTACGTTTATACGATCTTTTCCAAAGTTTTTAAACCTCAATTTTTAAACACTTTCCCAATTTCACCGTTTTCCGACAAAACACCAAAATCTATAACTTACGACGTTTATCAAAGTGTATTTCCCAAAATGACTCTCAATATAATTCGTAAGTATGTTTCACTTTCCAAAAGCTCATTAAAACCCGTAAAACGACTAGTTAACGCTTATTGGGCCTTAAGGCCCAATAGTGGTCCATTAATTTATTCGCATATATAAATTACGATTTAAGCCCAATACAAAAACCCATTAGTAAAAAAAAGTCCAAAACAATGATTATCAAATAAGCCGATTGTTAGAAACAAAGAAGTCTCGGTCACTAGTAGTTATTTAGCATTTACTAGCTCGTTAATTAATGATGTTTAATGTAATCGGGCCAACAAAGAAAAAGCCCGAAAAGCCCATCCAAAAACCTCATATGGCCGCCCCTGTAGAGGGTTATATATACCCTTCACAAGTCTAGGTTTAGACTAAGTGGTGATCTCTGTAAACACAAAAACACATATATCTTGTAAGTTTAATCATCCTTCATTATTTTTCCTTCTAGTTTTTCTCTTGATCTTTAAACTTCAATCTTTCTTGTGAGATGAATATTTATTGAAACCATCAATTGGTATTAGAGCCTAAGTGGTAGGTGTTTTGATCTTGTGTGTGTAAAAAAAATAAAAAATTATGTCAAAATCTGATAAATGAATTAAGGCTCGTTCGATTTAAAATTTCACCCTAATTTTCATTCACTCGCTCTCTCTCTCACCTATAGATACACACACACATACATCTATATCTATACATCATCATCATCATCTCAAGCCCTAATTTTCACATCGTGTGTGAAGATGACGAATACGGATGTGGAGCTAGAGCAGCAGTTGAAGGAGGTTGGGAAGAAGCTGTTGCATCACCGATGCTGTCGATGAGGCTCTTGCCTGTTCTCGAATCAAGTAGAGAGACTCTCATCTCGAAGGTGGACCAGTCCCCCAAAAAAACGTTGCTGGATGCACTCAAACCTTCAATGAAGGCTTTGATTCGGATGATCTTTAAGCTATCAGATGTTAATGTGAAGGTTGCAGTTGCTTCCTGCATCAGTGAAATAACGAGAATTACAGCGCCTGATGCACCTTACGACGATGACCAAATGAGGGATGTTTTTCAGTTGATTGTTTCATCCTTTGAGGATTTAGCTGACCAGTCCAGCCGATCTTATATCAGAAGAGCCTCGATTCTTGAGACTGTTTCCAAAGTCCGATCATGCGTGATCATGCTTGATCTTGAATGTGATGAGATGATTGTAGAGATGTTTGAGCATTTTCTAAGATCAGTAAGGGACTATCATCGTGGAGTCATATATTCATCAATGGAAAATATAATGATCTTGGTCTTGGAAGAAAGCGAAGACATTTCAGTTGAGATCCTTAAACCTCTACTCGCCACTGTTAAAAAACATAACGAGGGAGTTCTGCCAATTGCTCAAAAGTTAGGAGAAGATGTACTAAAGAAATCTGCAGAAAAGCTAAAGCCCTACCTGATGCCAGCTCTGACTGCTCTAGGTGATTCGTTAGATACATACTCTGAAATTGTGACTAGAGTATGTGAAGGGACAACTGCTGCAATGAAACGTGATGATGAGAATGATTCTGGGCAACAGCCGGCCGATGAGAGCAAACAAGCAAAGGGATCTCAAGACGAGACACAGCAGGCTGATGATAGCAAAATTACAACAGCATCATCAGATCATGTTGACCAGGTGGATAAAGAAGAGCCTTGTCCTCAAGAAGAGGTAAATGTGGATCCAATGGAAGGATCTCCAAAATTAGTTATGAATAACGGAGTAAATGTAACTGGAAATGAAGAAACTTTAGTTGATCAAGAATCCTCAAAGCAGATCAGGGGGTTTTTGGGGGGGAAAAAAAAATGGGGATGAAAAGCAGCAACTTCCAAATGTCATCTAGTAAAGAGAATCTGATGATTCAGTTACCGATGATTAGTTAGCAAATCAGAATCAAAAACCAGAACCAACACTAAAAATTGGAGAAAAAAAATCTGATACAAATTTAGGATTTCAGCAGTACCCTCTGATTCTTCTCAATTGAGGTGAAAAATGAAGCTGAAAACTAGGAGTCAGAAGATGAAAAAGATAATGATGTTAAAGAATGCCTATTAGCGCACCAGTTCAATCGAGACATGAAAAAGATAATGATGCTGGTTCAAGTCCTCGTCACCAAAAAGCAATAGAAGCAAGTCTGCAACTGCAAATATGTTTCTTCCCATCTAAAGTGACAGCCTTCCAGTGCGAGCCGTAATAAAAAGGCTGTCGGTCTAAAAAGGAAAACAGGATACCTCAACACCGAACTGAATTCGACAAGAAAATGCGGCTTCCCATCCAACAAGTGAGACCCTCCTTGATGTGAGGTTTGAAGAAGGTGGAAGGGTCTAAAAACAAGGATTTGATTCTGGAGGAGAATACTACCTTTAGTGGATGTTAATGGCACCCTGGAAATTTCAGTGAATCAGATGTAAAGCCACAGATACGAGCTGGAAAAATGGCAGTTGTTGCATGGAGGTTAAAGTCAGCTACCATAGATTCCTCAGAAGATGATGAAGCTGCTAGTGATTCAGATGAAGAACCTCCGCTAAAAATTAGTAAGAAACTGGAACATGTTAATTCAGGGCGAAAGTCAAAACAATCGGGTAAGAAGGCAGTTGTTACAAAGGAGGTTAAATTCCCAGATACCATAGATTCGTCAGAATATGATGAAGCTGCCAGTGATTCAGATGAAGAACCTCCGCTAAAAGTTAGTAAGAAACTGGAACCTGTTAATTTAGGTTCAAAGTCAAAACAATCGGGTAAGATGGCAGTTGTAACAAAGGAGGTTAAAGCCCCAGCTACCATAGATTCATCAGAAGATGAAGAAGCTGCTAGCAGTTCAGATGACGAACTTCTGCCAAAAATTAGTAAGAAACTGGAACCTGTTAATTCAGGGTCAAAGCCAAAACAACCGGGAAAGAAAGTGGGTGCAGGAGACTCAGATGCGAAGCAAGCAAAGCAGTCTGTTAAGAAGTCAGATGCAAAGTTTTATGCATCTCATTAATCTCTAGTTTATGCATCTCATTAATCGGACAAAATTCCTCCCTCATCAAAGTTTTAAAGTTTTCCCATTCCATACCATCAACAACCTCTCGGCTTTATGTGTGGGTCTGAGAGTTCCACCACGTTAGAGCCTTGCCTACAAATGAACCAGCAGTGTACTTCACCTTTTGGTCAATACTACACCCACTCATATCCTGAACTAACTCCATCTTCTCAACCCAACGGGTATAGACTATAGCACCTCCTTTCCCATCATACTCTTTTGGGTTACAAGCTAAAAACTCCTTATAAGAACAACCTCTACGGCCATTGTTCCCAATGACATTCCTAACATCCCCCTGAATGTTGTCATTGGCTGCCTCACCGTTTTGGTTCCTATTGATCCCCTGATTGTCACCTTGGTTACCTAATTGAGCTAAGATAGTTGGAAGTAAGTTTTGCAATTGTTGGGCAAAAATTGCGGAGAGATCAGGGATCCCATCCACACGCCTATTTTCCTCAACACCTCGGTCATTCCCTTGACCTTCAGGTTTAACAGTTCACTCCCTAACCCTTCCAACCCCTCTACCAACTCGTCCACCAGTTCTACCACCTCGTGGTGCATTGGCAGATCGGCCTACACATCGTGTCATCATTCTTGACGACATTTTCTATACGAGGGAGAACATGGTAACGTTAAGTAGGAGGGAAGGTTATCTCGCGAGTGGTCTTAATACACTATGATACACTCATATACACACGATCTTAAGGTGTCATCACTAATTTGCGTGAACGACATTTACCAAATACGCGTGGGTCATGATACGTCTATAACTACGTTGGCCACCGTATTTATATCTGCATCCTTTCCCAGTTGCATTTGGCATTGGGCTCACATATTTCAATGACTGACTTATTTGTTACCATCTACGATATACTATAGATAACACAGAAGCAAGTATAAGCGGAACACCGCGCACATAGATCCTATTACGCACTATAATGAAGATCTTATGTTATAGTCTAGGCCAACCACCTAGTTCTCTATAACCTTGGCTCTAATACCAATCTGTCACACCTCGATTGAGGAGGAAACACGAGGCATGACGGAAGGATTGATCGTCATAACACAAGGTAAAATAATATAGAGAAAAACTAAAATGCACAACATCCTCTGACGACAAGCAATACTTGTGTCATGATTTAGAACCCTTCTTATTTGAGTTTTGGATTTGCAAATTCTAACCGAACCATAGTTTCATCATTATTGCTTTCGGTTTTAATTTTTTTCCTAGTTTGTGTTGGTTTGATTTTTAAACGAACAAGTCTTCTTGTGTGTTTGAAAAAAAAATTTAAATCGAACGAGCCTTAATTCATTTATCAGATTTCGACTTAATTTTTTTTTTGGGTTTCAACGAAAGTTTTTAAAATCAAATTAAAAAAAACTTTTGGCTTATTGTTTTTATAAAAAAAAATTCGGCTTATTGTCTTTATAAAAAAAAAACTTTCGGCTTATTGTTTTTATAAAAAAAAGTTTCGGCATTTTTTTTAAAAAGGGGAAGAGATCTATATTTTTTGGAAGTAAATATTTGTTTACTAAAATTAAGGGATTTGATTTTATCCTAGTGGCGGTTAATTTTGGAAGTGAATATTTGTTTTCTAAAATCAAGGAATTTGATTTTATCCTGGTGGCGTTAAATTTGGAAACATTATTCTTGATATTTTTCTTCTCCGTCAACATATATCTTCTTCTACATTTGCAAAAGAAAGAAATAAACAACACATCAAACACCGACACATTCAAACACAAATAACCACTCAAAATCCGTTCATTCATTTCACTTTAAACAAGATGGCAACAAATGATAAAGAGTCAAGTGCAGCTGGTGGAATATCTGTTATTACTATTCTAGATGATTTGAGGTCACAACTTGCGGGCCACATTAAGACTAATGAGGAACAAAGCTTTGTTAAAAATTCCAAAAAAGCTGAGCTTGAGAGATACAAAACACAGGTTCAAAATCTAGAACATAAGTAGGTAAAATGGATTTAGAACAATTGGTTTTTGAACGTAACAAACGAAATGCTGACCTTGAAGAACACCTTGTGTCTTTAAAACAACAACTTTTACAACAGGTTGAGTCTAACAAGTCTTTGAAAACAGAAAGTGAAAAGTTGAAAGCAGATAACAATGCTCTTGAGGAAAGTTATCTGGAGGAATTAGTTTGGTTGAGAAATACTAACAAGGTTGTCACAGAACTTTTGCAATCGTATGGTCAACCTGTACAAACTGTTCCTATGTTATCTAAACGAACCAATTTTCCACATATGGATTACACAATCTGACTTTGGTCATAGTATCCAATGTTATCTCAAATCAGCTTTGTAGCCATCCTTGTATCTTGGTGACGAATTGTCGGATCATGTAATACCCCTTTAGGGTATATGTAGTAAGTGTGGACCTTAGTTCAGCTAGAGTTAGTAGGAATAGATGTTAGAAAGATGTAAGACCCGTTGTGCAAAGTTTGTCATTAAGGCTATAAAATTATGCTTAGTTAAATAGTTTGTATGATACCTTTGTGCCTCAAAAGCAGCTGTCTAGAGAACAGGTTTATTGGTTACCAGCTAATGAAGTTGCTAGTTATAATTGTAACCAGTTTAAACCTGTAACTAACTTTGTTCGTACTCGTCCAGCCAAGAGTCAAGTTAACACTCGGTTAAAAATGTTAAAAGCATGTTTTCCAGAATTTGATAAGGTTGTCAAAGACAGAACGACACCCTCATATATAACAAATGGGGAGTGGCGTTTTGAACATACCAAAAAGTGCTTTGTAGAAGAAATAATTCTTTTTTATGAAAAACTCAAAACGCATGTTAAAGGTATAGAAGATAATCTTTTCAAAGAAGTATCTGAATACATGAAAATCTTTGATGAACTGGACAAAGAGTATGATCAATGTGTTATTGATAAGAAGAGTTTGGAAATAGAGAATAAGAATCTCCTGATTCAAAATGAGTGTTTGCTAGCTGAATCTGTGTCTAAATATATTTGTTCTGTTGTGCTTACTTCCGATATTGCTGAGCCCATAAATGATGAACCTAGATCTAATTGCGTTAAGGAACACTCCAGAAATCTGGAACTTGAAGCTCAGATTTTAAAAATGAAACAACTACTTGTTGAAAAAGAAAAACGATGTTCTTTCATTGAAACGAAATATCAGGAACTCGAGCTTAAATTTCAAAAGTACAAAGAATGTTTTAAAAATCCACAGGTTTGTAATAATTCAAGCTCACTTGAACTTAATGTATTTTTTGAACTCAACAAGTTGAAAGATCAGCTTCAAGGGAAAGAAGATTTAATGAGAAAGTTAAAGGCTCAAATCGGTTACATGAAAGAAGTTAGTACCGACTCCAATCTGAGTACTCTAGAATTTCAAGCTCTAAAAACTAAAAATAGTTAGTTAAAAGAGGAACTCTTGCTGTTAGGATTAAGAATTGCTAGCCTTTGGGATGAATCGGTGTCCATTAAAAGTAGTTATCAAGATTTGTATCAGTCTAGGCAGAAAGTAATTTGTGTGAACTAGTAGAGCAGGTTGTCCCTCTGAGAACACACAATGTCTTGCTCTGGCTTGTATGCATGACCCGCCCAAGTTATGTCCCTCCTCCAGAAAGAACAATAGGGTAGACAAATATTCCTTAACTAGGAAGAGACAGTATTCTTTATTTAAAAATCACTATCGTGTGTGTAAATATGGGTCTACAAGAATAAAATTCTGTCATGAAAGCTAGCAAGTCAAAATCTTAGTGCGAGAAAAAGACCCATAGGAATTTGCCAGCTAGGAGTGAGAACGTGAAGTGAGTAGATAATCCCCTTAGGAATTTGAATAAAAGGAATCATGTTGATTCTATTCTATGTGTTAAACGTACTGGATTTATTTCGAAGTCTGTTTCTGTTTGCAAAACATGTAATGAATGTTTGGTTTTTGGTAATCATGATAAGTGTGGTGTTAAACATTTGAATTCTATGAATGCTAAAAACCCCAAGGTCAAAGATGATGCGACTGTGAAGCAAGTTTGGAAAGCTACTAGCAAAATATTTGCTAGTGTTTGTTCTAAGTGGAGGCCCACAGGAAGAAAATTTACTTTAAGTTGATTACGTGGCCTTTAAAATTGTTCTACTAACCGAAGTAGTGCTTTAGAAAAAATCTGGAGCGTTAGTTACTTGTGATCTGCTAATAATGTCATTGTGTCACACTAGGTTCTTAGGAAGCTCTCACTAGTTACAAACGTAAAGATGGAAAACTAAAGGACATTTTCACTGGCAGTTCCCCTAATGCATAAACAAAGGCTGTCAATGATCATGTGAATGTTAATGATTTATCCGCTAACCAACTGGAAAAAATGTCTCAAACCTAGTTCAGAGATATGTCGCAACAAGCACTACCAAGTTACGCCATAACCAAGTCTGAAACGAATTTTAGTTTATTTTATTTCATACGTTACGCCGTGACCTGATGAACTGGTTACGTCGTACATAGAAACATGTTACGACGTATTCTAGAGAGTTTACGCCGTAAAAAACACTCAATGTAAAAACATGCAAAATTCTGATCCAAGAGAAGAATTTGAGGTTCATTGCACAACGTTACAAGCACAAAAAACACACATACATCAATCAAACAATCAAAAACTATAAAAATCGTTCCCCGGCAGCGGCGCCAAAACTTAATGCGTAATTTTTTTAACTTAAAACTAACGTTAGGTTTTACATTTATATACATTAACTACCTCGACAATTCATTCGGCACAATGTGCAGTGTTACCCTATCGTGTATGGTGTGTGATTGGTAAGTTACGGGTGTCTGACACAGATGAACGGTTTGTGTTTCTATTGTTCTAACTGTTTATTAATCTACTCGGAATGCAGTAAAGAAAGCATGTTTGAGTATTTGAGATTCTGATAGTGTTATTTTGGTGTAACGACCTTGTTGTCGAAAGGGAATTGGTCTAGTGGTGGGACAACTAGAAAAGGAAGATGCCAAATTAATTACTATGATCTCTTAGTGCAAACGTTGTCGCATCTTAAGCACTTATTTTCTGAGATACACTTAATCCAAATGGTTGTCTCTAAATAGTTGCACACCAATACCGAGTTTTTTGTTAAGGGGTCGCCTAATTGTTCTAGGACTGTCGTATACAGGTAGTGACTCCAACTTGTAGTAAATCGTGCATGCCAATGTTTTGAGATCATATAGATCCATGTACTACACTCACCTCAAATTATTACCTACTCAGGCCACAAGGATCACACTTAAAATGCACTACACATATATATAAAGGGTTAGCGATAAAACAAACGAGATCATAACTTAATAATCAAAAGATTAATTAAATAATTAAATGCCAGAACACAATTAAAGATATTTACATAGCATAAACAAACAACAAATTAAACCGCAAGATCCGCTAATTCAAAATAATCATTGAATTAATGCCTAAATAAGTTGAGTATGGTTATACAAACTGTGTGCTGTATTAATGCCTCGATCCCCTAGTACAAACGCTGGAAAAACCTCGCAAGGGTTTGCCTATAATCATCTGCGAACAGTCTTCTTTTCCTTTACTTTGTTTGCGGCTAAAACTCACCAGGTGGAACGAATGAAAATGAATTCATTCATTCATCTATTTTTAATAAATATGAACTTTGATCACCTGGCGAGCTTAGTCCTTCTTCTTCCATTATGTTTTAGTTTTATTTTCGAAACTTCATAGTATTTGTGCAACTTCAGTCTCCCGTGATGTTGATTATCTTTACGGTGTAACGGAATCGACCACGTTACGCCGTAAACCTTCTGACGCATCATTTCTTCATTTAGTAATAAAATTTGTTATGACGTAATTACTTTGATACGTTACGCCGTAACCCTTAGTCAGCAATATTATCTTCAGCAATAAATATTTTATGGCGTAACTCTTACGGGACGTTACGCCGTAATGCCTCGTCAGCACCAAATCTTCGTAAGTAATAATTGATTACGGCGTAAACTCATGCGGGCGGTTCGCGGCAATATATTTCATAATGAGGTTTTTGTCGTATTTTCTTCATTTTGCCGTTTTTCCGCATCTTTTCCGTTCCAATGCCTCTAATTACCTGAATTCGCCAAATAAATTAATTAAGTACCGAATTCACATAAAAATGATATAAAGTGACGCAATAAACGCGAGAATTTGATATATAAAAGTATTAATTATTTGATGTTATCAAAAAACTAAGTATATAATTTTCACGAAAAAAAAAGATTTTCACTGAAATTTTATTTTTGGCATGACCCGTACGTTTTACGAGTGTTCCTCAAAGTTTTTTAACCTCAATTTTTAAACACTTTCCCAATTTCACCGTTTTCTGACAAAACACCAAAATCTATAACTTACGTAGTTTATCAAAGTGTATTTCCCAAAACGACTCTCAATATTATTCGTAAGTATGTTTCACTTTCCAAAAGCTCGTAGAAAGCGTAAATGATAGTTATCAATTATTGGGCCTTAAGGCCAATAGTGTCCATTAAGTTATTCGCATATTATTAATTACGATGTAAGACCAATACAAAAACCCATTAGTAAAAAAAATAAGTCCAAAACAATGATTTTCAAATAATCCGAACCACAATAAGCCAATCAATAAGCCACGGCTTATTTGGCTTATTGGGTCCTGGCTAAGGTAAGCCCAAAATAAATCCGATAAGCTTTTAGTTAAGTTAATAAGCTACAATCAAATCTAATACCCAAAATAAGCCATCAATACTACTGCCACAAAAATAAGATAAAACTATAGGTAAAGACCAAAAACTAGTTTTCATAATCTAGCCCATTAAGCCGAAACCTTATAAATACCAAAATTAGCCGAAAATGCTTATTTTTAAACTAGACCCAAAATAAGCTACATAGTATTTAAGTGTTTTTCAACCATCACAACCACGACATCAAAATGATAAACCCTTATTTCCCTTTATCTCTAGTTCGAACCAAACACACCCTTATTATCTTTTACGTAAATTTTTCGTGTTCGATTTTTAACAAACGCACCGTACAACTAGCTTCTATGCACATAACTGCTTAAAATAGTAAAAGTTTCAAGAAAAAAAACTTGCAAGTAAAGGTTTCAAAAGAGGTGTTTAGAAACGATCCGACAAAAAAAAAACACACACAAAACCCAAACGTTGTTTAGATGATAACCCGAGTACTAGAATCAACCCAAAACTTCTATGTCTTCATGTTCTTGATCAAAGTTTCAAAAATTTAAGGTGTGTGTGTTTAAGGTGGGACGTGAGCAAGCAAGAAGGAGAGACAAGAAAGATATTTTTGAGATGGTGTAAATGAAATGCATGAATGTGGAAATGAAATGGACCATGGTATAGTACCAAGCACTAACCAAATTCTTGTCCCTTTGTCCCGTTGTCTTGAGTTCGACCGGTTATACCTCCTAGAGGGCTCGGATTGCTTATTTTTGTGTCGGGTTTGCTTAAGACTCAAGTTTCGCCAATTTAAAACGTTACCCGAAGTTTCTTAGTATTTTTAATGCACTCAAAAATAATTTTCCAATAATCTAGATTATTCACACGACATATTTCACAACTAGATTATTTAAATTTGATTTGAAAATTAACGTACGTGTCGCGACTCGTTTTTAAGATATTTCAAGTTACACACGGAACAACCTCTCAGATCATGATCACATAGATAAAATCCCTTAAAAGGATTAATACAAGTCACATAAACATAAGATAATCAAGATCACCATTTATTTAACACCGTTAACACGGTAACTAGTTCTAACAAAACTGACAATAATCAAATAGTAAAAGGACTAAATTAGAACATTTAGATCTCAGAAAAGGGCAAAGGTTACATTCTACCCCCCTTAAAAAGAATTTCGCCCTCAAAATCCAGCTAGAACTAGAACTAAACAGATGCGGGTATTTAAGTTTCATCTGATCTTCACGCTCCCACGTGAATTCAGGTCCTCGTTTCGAATTCCATCGAACCTTGACAATGGCAATTCTACTCCATTTAAGCTTCTTGAACTCTCTCTCTAAGATTTCTACAGGCTCTTCCACAAAATTCAACTTATCATCTACTTGGATCTCGTCCAAAGGTACTTGAAGTGTTAGGTCAACCAAACACTTCTTAAGGTTTGACACGTTGAACGTGTCATGAACATTGTTCAGCTCTTGAGGTAATCTAAGTCTATAGGCTACCTTACCGATCCTCTCAGTGATGTCAAAAGGTCCTACAACTCTAGGTGCTAACTTCCCTTTCTTCCCAAAGCGCACTACACCTTTCCAAGGTGCCACTTTAAGCATAACATGATCTCCTACCTCAAATTCTAAATGTTTCCTTCTCTTGTCTGCATAGCTTTTCTGGCGATCACGCGTAGTTTTAAGCCTGTCTTTGATCTGTGAGATCTTCTCAGTGGTCACTCATTGGGCCCAACCCCACACCCTTAAACTTATCTAAGGGCCCTATATATTGTCCTTCTCTAATTATCTTCAATAGGATATTGTAGTGAGCGACACTTTCTGCCATATAAGGCTTCAAAAGGTGCACACCCAATACTATAGTGATAACTATTATTATAAGAGAACTCAACTAATGGAAGATGAACATCCCAACTTCCCCCGAAGTCAAGGAAGCATGCTCTAAGCATGTCTTCCACCATTTGGATAGTACGCTCACTCTAACCATCGGTCTGTTCCTAGTGCTTCTTGCATTGATTGCCAAAACCTTGAGGTAAAACGATCATTACGATCGGATATAATCGAGACTGGCACTCCATGTCTCGCCACGATCTCATCAAGATACAGCCTAACCAATCTATCTATCTTAAAGTCTTCACACATAGGTAGAAAATGAGCTGATTTAGTCAATCGGTCTACAACAACCCAAATTCAATCATGCCCATGACTAGTCCTGGGTAATTTAGTTACAAAGTCCATTGCTATATTCTCCCATTTCCATTTTGGAATTTCATGTTGTTGCAGCAAGCCAGATAGCCTCTGGTGCTCAGCTTTAACCTTCAAACAGGTTAAGCACTTGCTGACATACATAGCTACATCTTTCTTCATTCCTGGCCACCAATACCTATCCCTAAGATCATAGTACATTTTGTCTGCCCCTGGGTTCTCCGTGTAAGAGTACTTCGACTTATGGGCTCACTCATCTTTATAGGGTTCCTATATCACCTCATTCAAGGCACCCATATTGCGATTCCATAACTAGTATAATGTTTCATCATTACTACATTCCATCATCTCATCTAATCCTTGTTGCATTCCTACAATCTCATCAGATGCCTCCCCCTAGTATTTTATCCTTGATACTCGACTGAAGGGTCATGTTCATAGCTCTAACTCTCCTAGGCTTAATCCTCTCTTCCTACTCTCGGTGCCTATCGAGCGACTACATTTCGCCAGTAACAAGTGTATGCGAGATTTTCGCAGTCATAGTCGCTGAAAAGCTCGATCCATAGTGACGTTGATATTGACGCATGTTCGTTTTTTTCCACTTTTTTTTTTCTTTGGGGGGGGTTGGGAAAAAAAAAAAAATAAAATTATATATGCTAGGAGACCTTATGGTCAGTGTAACATAACACATCTTTGTCCCATACAAGTAAGTGTCTTTAAATCTTAAGAGCCTCAAAACACGCCATCACACACCCTAACTCCAAATCATGGGTTGGTTGTAATTTTTTCTCATAGATTTTTTTAACAGCCTAGATGCATCTGCTATACCTTTGTCCATTAACAAGTAATGTCTCTATAAACTTACGACGTTTATCCTAAGTGTTTTCCTAAATGAATCTCATATAATTCGTAAGTTATGTTTCACTTTACCACAAATGATCGTTTAAAACCCGGTTTTAAAACGACTAGTTAAAGCTTATTGGGCCTTAAGGCCCAATAGTGGTCCATTAAAGTTTATTCGCGTTTAATACAATTACGATTTATGGCCTCCAATACAAAACACCATTAGTAAAATATAAGTCCTCAAAACAATGATTATCAAATAATCGATTGTTAAAAACAAACAGTCTCGGGTCACACATAGTAAGTTATTTAGCATTTACTTGATCGTTTAATTAATGATTGTTTATAATAATCGGCTCGCCGACAATAGAAAAAAATAGCCCGAAAGAATAAGCCCATCCAAATAGGCCTATAATGGCCAGCCCCATTGTTGAAGGGTTTTATATACCCTTAACATGTCTAGGTTGAAGAACTAAGTGGTGATTCTGTAAACAAACTATAACACATATATCTTTGTAAGTTTATCATCCTTCATTATTTTTCCTTCCAGTTTTTCTCTTGAATCTTTAAACTTTCCTAATCTTTCTTTGTGAGTTGTATGTAATATTTTATTGGACATATATAGTCAATTGGAATCAGAGCCTAAGTGGTAAGTGTTTTGATCTTGTGTGTGTAAAAAAAAATTAAGTCGAAATCTGATAAATGAATTAAGGCTCGTTCGATTTAAAATTTCACCCTAATTTTCATTCACTCGCTCTCTCTCTCACCTATAGATACACACACACATACATCTATATCTATACATCATCATCATCATCTCAAGCCCTAATTTTCACATCGTGTGTGAAGATGACGAATACGGATGTGGAGCTAGAGCAGCAGTTGAAGGAGGTTGGGAAGAAGCTGTTGCATCCACCCGATGCGGTCGATGAGCTCTTGCCTGTTCTCGATCAAGTAGAGAGACTTCTATCGAAGGTGGACCAGTCCCCCAAAAAAACGATGCTGGATGCACTCAAACCTTCAATGAAGGCTTTGATTCAGGATGATCTTTTAAGACATTCAGATGTCGATGTGAAGGTTGCAGCTGCTTCCTGCATCAGTGAAATAACGAGAATTACAGCGCCTGATGCACCTTACGACGATGACCAAATGAGGGATGTTTTTCAGTTGATTGTTTCATCCTTTGAGGATTTAGCTGACCAGTCCAGCCGATCTTATATCAGAAGAGCCTCGATTCTTGAGACTGTTTCCAAAGTCCGATCATGTGTGATCATGCTTGATCTTGAATGCGATGAGATGATTGTAGAGATGTTTGAGCATTTTCTAAGATCACTAAGGGACTATCATCGTGGAGTCATATATTCATCAATGGAAAATATAATGATCTTGGCCTTGGAAGAAAGCGAAGACATTTCAGTTGAGATCCTTAAACCTCTATGGCCTCACTGTTAAAAACATTAACGAGGGAAGTTCTGCCAGTTGGCCTCAAACAGTTAGGCGAAGAGATTGTACTAAAGAAATCTGCAGATAGCTAAAAGCCTTACCATGATGCCAGCTCTGACTGTCTAGGAGATTCGCTTAGATACATACTCTGAAATTCGTGACTAGAGTATGTGAAGGGACACTGCTGCAATGAATCGGATGCATGAGGAATGATTCCCCCTGGGCTACAGCGGCCTATGAGAGCAAACAGCAACAAAGGGGTCTCAAGACCCGAGACACAGCAAGGCTGGATGATAGCCACAAGTAAATTTCAACAGCTTATCATCAGATCATGTGGACCAGGGTTGGATTAAAGAAGAGCCTTGTGCCCTACAAGAAGAGGTAAAATGTGGATCCAATGGAAGGTTCTCCAAAATCAGTTATGAGTAACGGAAGGTAAATGTAACTGGAAATGAAGAAGCTATTCAGTTGTTCATGAATCCTCAAAGCAGGCCACTCCACAAGGGGGATGAAGATGAGAAAAGCAGCAACTTTCCAATGCAACTAGTTAGAGAAAGAATTGATGATTCAGGATACCGATGATAAGTTAGGGGGGGGCAATATCAGAATCAAAACACGAACCAACACCCTAAATATGGAGAAGGGGGGAGGGTAACAAACACCAAATCTGGATCACATATATAGATTCAGCATAACACCTCTGATTCTTCTCAATTTGTAGGTGAAAAATAGAAAAAGAAGCTGAGAGAAAAAACTTGAGTCAGAAGATGAGATGATGTGAAAATGATTAAATGATGTTATAATTATAGTATCCGCTACAATTAGACGCACCAGTTCAATCAGAGATCTGAAAATGAATATTGATTGTTTCAAGTCTCGTCACAAAAAGCAATAGAAAGAAAGCATGTCTGTCAACTGACTAACTGTTTCTCCCCATCTGCAAAGTGACAGCCTTCCAGATTTATCGAGCTGTAGAGTTTTAAAGAAGGCTGTCTTACGGGTTCTTCTAAAAGGAAACAGGTAACTCAACAAGACGAAATCGACACAGAAAATGCCGCTTCCCCATCCAAAAGTGAGACCCCTCTTGATGAGAGCCGTTCGAAGAAGGCTGGAAGGTCCAAAAACAAGGATTTGGATCAGGAGGAGAATACACCTTTAGTGGATGTTAAGGCACCTGAAATTTCCAGTGACTCAGATGTAAAGCCACAGAAACGAGCTGGAAAAATGGCAGTTGTTGCAAAGAAGGTTAAAAGTCCAGCTACCATAGATTCGTCAGAAGATGATGAAGCTGCTAGTGATTCAGATAAAGAACCTCCGCTAAAAATTAGTAAGAAACTGGAACCTGTTAATTCAGGGCGAAAGTCAAAACAATGGGGTAAGAAGGCAGTTGTTACAAAGGAGGTTAAACTCCCAGATACCATAGATTCGTCAGAAGATGATGAAGCTGCCAGTGATTCAGATGAAGAACCTCCGCTAAAAGTTAGTGAGAAACTGGAACCTGTTAATTCAGGTTCAAAGTCAAAAAAACAACTCGGGTTAAGTTTGGGCAAGTTGTAACAAAGGAGGTTTGTTTAATGCCCCAGCTACCATTAGATTAGTCAGAAGATGAAGAAAGATGCTGGGCCAGTTCAGATGAACGAATTTTTTCTTTGCCAAAAAAATTAGTAAAGAAACTGGAACCTGTTTATTTCAGGGTGTCAAAGCCAATAACAACCGGGGGGAAAGAAAGTGGTGCTGCAGGTCGACCTCAGATGCGAAGCAAGCAAAGCAGTCTGTTAAGAAGTCAGATGCAAAGAAGACAAACTGGTAAGACTTCAAAACAATCTGCCAAAAAAGAGGAAGACAGTGTTTCAGATTCCGGACCACTAAAATCTGTGAAGAAGGTGGAGAAAAGGAAGCGTACTGTTGAGGAAGAGGACAGTGATTCAGACGCTAAACCACTTAAGTTGTCTGCTAAAAAAGGCAATGCAAGTACTTCTGGTGATGTTAAATCTTCTTCAAAGAAGAAGGATGATGGACGAAAACGTGCAAGTGGTAAAAATGTTATAAAGAAGGCTGAAGCAAAAACCTTGTCTAGCGATGATGAGATGGACGTGTCTCCAAAGTCTGCAAAAAAACCAGCCAAAGGGGAGGGAACCTTAAGTTACATCAGGCACCATGTTCCAAAACGCAAAAAGCGTTTACACCAGGTCCAAGGATAAAGGAATCTGATACTATACAAATATGACGAATGCTTGGTTGGGGAAAAAAAAAAAGGTCAAAGCTTTGGTGTTGGGCACTGAAGATATAAATGTGTTACGAGTGTTACTTGGAGTCATTTGATGTGCTAAAAAAAAGCATAAGGTTTCATATGTTGGATGGCAGTATGTAATGTGGAGAATTTATATCTGAGAAACTAAAAATGGGCAATTATACAAAATTTCTCTGCGCGAGATAAGGATGAAATTGCTGAATTTGAAAGCGAAGAAGCTTTTCCTGAAGTACACAAGAAGAAGAAATCAAAAGACACAGATCCTGGCCCACCTCGGCTTTCTCAAGGGAAAACAATATAAGATTTCGTCCAAAAAATGCTACCTAAATGCTTCGGAGTTCAAAAGACTATTAATAAACATCTAAAGCGGGAAAATCAAAGGAAGCTGAAGTCACACCGAAAAAAATCAAAAAAAAAAAAAAAAAAATAAAATAAAAAAAAAAAAAAAAAATAAAAAAAAAAAAAAACCGAAAGTACCAAAACCAAGCAAGAGACTTCAAAGAGTGTCAACAAGTCAAAGGGTAAAACCCCTCAAAGTGACAGCAAATCAAATGGTCCAAACAAGGCTAAAGAACCCGTGAGTGCTGTTAAAACTCCTGAAAAAGGTGGGTCAAAGAAACGAAAGAAGTAGATGAGGAGGCGTCAAGTGTAACTCTGGTTTTCGACTGGGCTTGTCACATAGTGTTTAGGGTTAAAGTTAGTGTTTTTCATGCTATTGTTTGGTAGAAGTATTATTGGATTTTGGTAGGGGAAGATATTGTTATGATCATGATTGTTATTAGGTTAGGTTTGTTATAAAAGGAGTTGGATCATGTGGCAGATTTTACCGGTGACCTTTGTTCTGCTCTTTCTTTTAGAACCCTTCTTATTTGAGTTTTGGATTTGCAAATTCTAACCGAACCATAGTTTCATCATTATTGCTTTCGGTTTTAATTTTTTTTCCTAGTTTGTGTTGGTTTGATTTTTAAACGAACAAGTCTTCTTGTGTGTTTGAAAAAAAAAATTAAATCGAACGAGCCTTAATTCATTTATCAGATTTCGACTTAATTTTTTTTTGGGTTTTAACGAAAGTTTTTAAAATCAAATTAAAAAAAACTTTCGGCTTATTGTTTTTATAAAAAAAAATTTGGCTTATTGTCTTTATATAAAAAAAAAACTTTCGGCTTATTGTTTTTATAAAAAAAAAGTTGCGGCTTATTTTATTTAAAAAGGGGAAGAAATCTATATTTTTGGGAAGTAAATATTTGTTTCCTAAAATCAAGGGATTTGATTTTATCCTAGTGGCGGTTAATTTTGGAAGTGAATATTTGTTTCCTAAAATCAAGGAATTTGATTTTATCCTGGTGGCGTTAAATTTGGAAACAATATTCTTGATGTTTTTCTTCTCCGTCAACATATATCTTCTTCTACATTTGCAAAAGAAAGAAAGAAACAACACATCAAACACCGACACATTCAAACACAAATAACCACTCAAGATCCGTTCATTCATTTCACTTTAAACAAGATGGCAACAAATGATAAAGAGTCAAGTGCAGCTGGTGGAATATCTGTGATTACTATTCTAGATGATTTGAGGTCACAACTTGCGGGCCACATTAAGACTAATGAGGAACAAAGCTTTGCTAATGATTCCTTAAAAGCTGAGCTTGAGAGATACAAAACACAGGTTCAAAATCTAGAACAAAGTAAGGTTAAAAAGGATTTAGAACAACTGGTTTTTGAACGTAACAAACGAAATGCTGACCTTGAAGAACACCTTGTGTCTTTAAAACAACAACTTTTACAACAGGTTGAGTCTAACAAGTCTTTGAAAACAGAAAGTGAAAAGTTGAAAGCAGATAACAATGCTCTTGAGGAAAGTTATCTAGAGGAATTAGTTTGGTTGAGAAATACTAACAAGGTTGTCACGGAACTTTTGCAATCGTATGGTCAACCTGTACAAACTGTTCCTATGTTATCTAAACGACCCACTTTTTCCACAAAGGACTTACACAAATCTGCTCTTGGTCATCGTAATCCAATGTATCTCAAATCAGCTGTGTAGCCCATCCCTGTATCTTGGTGACGTAATTGTAGATCATGTACATACCCCCTTTAGGGTATATGATAGTGAAGAGACCTTAGTTCAAGCTCGAGTTAGTAGAACTAAGATGTTAGAAAGGATGAAAGACCCGTTGTGCAAAGTGTCATCTAAGCCTATAAATTATGCTAATGTTAATAGTTTGTTTGATACTTTGTGCCTCAAAAGACAATTGTCTAGAGAACAGTTTATTGGTTACCAGCTTAATGAAGTTGCTGTTATAATTGTAACCAGTATAAACATTGTAACTAATTTGCTCGTACTCGCTCCAGCCAAGATGTCAAGTTAATCGAATCAGTTAAAAATGTTTAAAAGCATGTTTTCAGAATTTTGATAAGGGTTGTCAAGACAGAACGACACCCTCAGATATAACAAATGGGTAGTGGCGTTTTGAACGGTACCAAAAAGTGCTTTGCCAGAAGAAATAATCCTTTTTGTGAAACAACTCAAAACGGCATGTTAAGGTATAGGAGATAATCTTTTCAAAGAAGTATCTGAATACATGAAAATCTTTGATGAGTTGGACAAAGAGTATGATCAATGTGTTATTGATCATAAGAGTTTGGAAATAGAGAATAAAATTATCCTAATTTAAAATGAGTGTTTGCTAGCTGATTCTGTGTCTAAAGATGTTTGTTATGTTGTGCTCGTACTTCTGATATTGCTGGCCACATAATCGATGACCTAGATCTAATTGCCGTTAAGGCAACATCTCCTAGAAATTTGGAACTTAAAGTTGAGAATTTAAAAATGAAAACAAACTACTTGTTGAAAACGAAAAAACGATGTCTTTCATTGAAACGAAATATCAGGAACTCGAGCTTAAATTTCAAAAGTACAAAGAATGTTTTGAAAATCCACAGGTTTGTAATAATTCAAGCTCACCTAAAACTTAATGTGTTTTTTGAACTCAACAAGTTGAAAGATCAGCTTCAAGGGAAAGATGATTTAATCAGGAAGTTAAAGGCTTAAATCGGTAACATGAAAGAAGTTAGTGCCGACTCCAATCTGAGTACTCTAGAATTTCAAGCTCTAGAAACTGAAAATACTCAGTTAAAAGAGGAACTCACTGCTGTTAGGATGAAAACGTGTCCATTAAAAAGCGTTATCAAGATTTGTATCAGTCTAAGGCAGAAAGTAATAGTAATGTGAGTAGTAGAGCAGTTGTCCCTGAGAAACCAAACGTACTTGCTCCTGGCTTGTATGCCATGACGCCCAAGTATGTCCCTCCTCAGAAAAGAAACAATAGGGAAGCCAATACTCCTTTACCTAGGAAAGAGACAATATCTTTAGTTAAAAAGACTAATGTATGTGTAAATATGTCTACAGGAATAAAATATGTCACTGAAGCTAGCAAGTCAAAATCTAAGTGCGAGAAAAAGACCCATAGGAATTTGCCAGCTAGGAGTGAGAACGTGAAGCGAGTAGATAATCCCCTTAGGAATTTGAATAAAAGGAATCATGTTGATTCTAGTTTATGTGTTAAACGCCAAAAAAAAAAAAAACAAAAAAAAAAACCTCTCTGGATTTATTTCGAAGTCTGTTTTTGTTTGCAAAACATGTAAATAATGTTTGGTTTTTGGTAATCATGATAAGTGTGGTGTTAAAAATTTGAATTCTGTGAATGCTAAAAACCCCAAGGTCAAAAATGATGCGACTGTGAAGCAAGTTTGGAAAGCTACTGGGAAAATATTTGCTAGTGTTGGTTCTAAGTGGAGGCCCACAGGAAGAAAATTTACTTTAGGTGATACGTGCCCTTTAACTAGGATCACTAAACCTGAAGTAGTGCCTTTAGAAAAATCCGGAAGCGTTAGTACTAGTCAACCTGCTAATAATGTCATTGTGACACCTAGGTTCTCTAAGAAGCCTCTCACTAGTTACAAACGTAAAGATAGAAAACTAAAGGACATTTCCACTGGCAGTCCCCCTAATGGAGAAACAAAGGCTGTCAATGATCCTGTGAATGTTAATGATTTATCTGCTAACCAACTGGAAAAAATGTTACTACAGCTCAAACAATGACTACAGCTCTTTAAATAGAAAACGGGTCAATGTTTGAGGGGGAGAATCAGTGCTACTAACAGTCTTGCAGGAAATGCTCACAGAGGATTTTTTGGACTCATTCATTGAAAAGCTGTTGTTGATTCTGTTGCTGAGAGATTGGAACGAACCACAAGCTGCTTCTTCAGACAGACTGATTTATCACTCTAGTCTACGTATATTTCAGGTTTCGTTTCAATATTTATTGCATATATGTGCGTTAAAGTAGTATATCTATATCTGTACGTATATCTATATCCTCATTGATTGAGGGGGCGCTTACATTTATTTTAAGTCCATTGTTGATCAAAACCATACAAAAGTTGCATACTTTTGATCGGGGGAGAAAATGTGACTTAAAAATACTGATAACTAATGATTCGATTGTTTATATGTGATAGCTTGAACCTTGCATGTGCAAAACAACTTTCGAATATCGATGCACATGTGTAGGGGGAGCAAAAAGAGTAACATATTCTAAAATGTCAAGATACCAAAACTTTTGTGTTATACACAAGTATCTTGATAATCTACAAAGAATCTTTTGCTTCATGATCTTGGTTTCATATATGTGATTGGATAGCGGAAATTGCATGGGAATGTATCATCTCATATCCCTCAGGATATCTTTCTAAAATTTGATAGAGCTGTTGAGTGTTGATCTGTTAAACGGTTTTCAGCAGGTTAAGCTTCTCAGTTCCTATCGTTTTTTTAAGAACCATCAAAGCATTTTCCATCAAATGATTTTAAGGCGACTTGACAAGGGTTAATGCTAAGTTTTGACCTAAGTTAGGTAGTCTTCTGCAAAACTTTCGTTGTGTTCAAACGATTTCATCACACTTCGACTGTTTTTCAAATATTTTTTGTGCCATAGACTTCTACGGTACTTAATTGTATTAAGAGGTCGACCCTATGTTTGCAAGTGAGCCTAATGAAGCATCTGGACATAGGTTATGCTGAACACGAATTATACGGTATAGTCAGCAGATAGTAACTGTTCTGACTCACTCTTTACCATTCTAGTAGTAGCAATGCTATTAGTGTGTTAGTCTACGGACATCTGGTCTAGAGAACAGCAAGCATACGGGAAACTGTACTTTTGGTATTAGAGGACTTAAAAAGGCTTTGAGCTGGAAAAACCTCCCCCCACCCCCCCCCCTGTCAAGGAGGTTCTTATAATGAATCTACCTGATCACAGGTGCAGTACTCGTACTGTAATCATCGATCCTCACGGAATCGGAGGTTATTGCAACCGACAAGATTGAGTATCTTCATTTATACTCGGTCCCTTCAAAATATAAAACCCTCAATGTGTTTAAAAAAATGTTTTTCTAAGAACACATTAAGTGGATTTTCATATAAATGTTTTTGTTGGTGATCAATTTTTGGAATTAAGACAAACGACTCAAGGAATCGATGTAAACCACATGCTCATACTCAAAGACTCAAAGATATCAAGAAAGCTAAATACTTAAAGCTTCCGCACCTCTGAAAATCAAAGTCTTCTTCAAAATGATAAAGATATGAAGAATTGAAGAAGAAAGAACTTAAAAGCTTTCAACAAGTTTGAGCATGTTGGTCCAAAGTTCAGCAAATGGCAAATTAAAGTAAAGGACACTGAAGTCAATGGAATCAATATAAGAATCTCACAGTTATCAAGTCATGATGAAACAAGCTCTGAAGATTAAAGTCAAAGTGAAGATTGCTACAGCAAGCACAGAATATCAAGGGAAGATTACAAGGACTACGAGCTGAAGAAATCTACATTGAATGCTACGACTCAATTTTTGCAAATCAAGAGTGACCTCCCTTAGGGGGAGATTGTTAGAAACAAAGAAGTCTCGGTCACTAGTAGTTATTTAGCATTTACTAGCTCGTTAATTAATGATGTTTAATGTAATCGGGCCGATAAAGAAAAAGCCCGAAAAGCCCATCCAAAGGCCTCATATGGCCGGCCCTGTAGAGGGTTATATATACCCTTCACATGTCTAGGTTTAGACAAAGTGGTGATCTATGTAAACACAAAAACACATATATCTTGTAAGTTTAATCATCCTTCATTATTTTTCCTTCTAGTTTTTCTCTTGATCTTTAAACTTCAATCTTTCTTGTGAGATGAATATTTATTGGAACCATCACCGAACCACAATAAGCCAATCAATAAGCCACAGCTTATTTGGCTTATTGGGCCGCAGCTAAGGTAAGCCCAAAATAAGTCCGATAAGCTTTTAGTTAAGTTAATAAGCTACAATCAAATCTAATACCTAAAATAAGCTCACAAAAATAATATAAACTATAGGTAAATGACCAAAACTATTTTCCTTATCAAACCTATTAAGCCGAAACCTTATAAATACCAAAATAAGCCAAAAATGCTTATTTTTAAGCTAGACCCAAAATAAGCTACATAGTATTTAAGTGTTTTTCAACCATCACAACTACGATATAAAAATGATAAACCCTTTTTCCCTTTATCTCTAGTTCGAACCAAACGCACCCTTATTATATTTTACGTAAATTTTTCGTGTTCGATTTTTAACAAACGCACCATACAACTAGCTTTTATGAATCATAACAAGCTTAAAAGTACAAAAAGTTTCAAGAAAAGATAACTTGCAAGAAAGGGTTTCAAAACAGAGTTTAGACACGATTCGACAACCCAAACGTTGTTTAGATGATAACCCGAGTACTAGAATCAACCCAAAACTTCTATGTCTTCATGTTCTTGATCAAAGTTTCAAAAATGTAAGTGTGTGTGTGTGTGTGTGTGTGTTCAAAGTGGGACGTGAGCAAGCAAGAATGAGAGACAAGAAAGATATTTTTGAGATGGTAGAAATGAAATGCGTGAATGTGGAAATGAAATGGACCATAATATAGTACCAAGCAATAACCAAATTCTTGTCCCTTTGTCTTGAGTTCGACCGGTTATACCTCCCAAAGTGCTCGGGATTGCTTTTTTGTGTCGGGTTTGATTAAGGATCAAGTTTCGCCCAATTTATAAACATTAACCAAGTTTCACTAGTTTTATTAATGGACTCTAAAAAACACTTTTCATGAATTAGATTATCTCACCACGAACATATTTCACAACTAGATTATCTAAATTTGATTTGAACATTAACGGACGTGTCGGGACTCGTTTTCAAGATAACTCAAACTATACACGGGACTACCTCTCGGATCATGATCACATACGATTAAAATCCCTTATAGGATTAATACAAAGTCACATAAACATAAGATATTCATGATCACCATTTTATTTAACACGTTAACACGATAAACTAGTTGTACACAAAACTGATTAATAGTTCAAATTAGTCAAGGACTAAATTAGACATTCAGTTCCAGACATAGGCAAAGGGTTACAGGTGTATCAGCACTTGCAAGGGAATTCTTTTCACTTTCAGAATGTACACAACGCCTTACAGTCTGCACCATATCTATTGAAGTATGAGCATAGGTACAACCCCTATAATGTCGTTTTTTTATACACACCACACATAGATACTGCCATTTCGGGATAATCATGATGGCACTAAAATCTTTTTAAAAGCGTGCCTAATTATATGCCTAATTCCTACACCAGTAAATTAATGACAAACAAGTGTAGCCATAAATTTAGTCACATATTTAGGTCTATTTATCATTTCGCCCATTGACATTTACTCTAATAATTGAGAGCTATTTGATACCATATCAGAGATATCTGGATTGAGTTGATCAGCATATGTCTTAATAACTTTCTTTGCTAGTTATCGTGTAATTAGCGATGAATGAAGAACCTATTTTGGTAAAAATTAGCAAAATTATAATCACCTCCTTATTGCTTTTACCGTTCATAGCTAAAAGATTTACAAGCTCACGCGGGACCTCCTTACTTTCCTGTATGATCATAGTCATAATTTTCTCCATCTTGGATACAACAGCAGATTAACTCGAGCTTAAAATAAAAGAAAAAACAAACTCGGACAACCTTAAAGTAATCTACTAAATGATAGATTTATTTTATATATGATGGTTAAAATAGTTTATAAGTGATAATAAAAAATTTCATAAGGTGATGGTAAAACAGTTTTCATAGTGATAATAAAATAGGTTTTTAAGTAATAGCAATATGGTCTATATGATAGTAGATAAATATTTTATAAGATGGTAGTTTACTAAATAATAGTAGAACAGTTTATTACAATAGTAAAATAGTTTATAAAGCGATTGTAGAATAGTTTATAAAATGTTAGTTCATTTGACGATGGTAAGATAATTATTAATTATTGGTAAAATAGCTTATCATGTGGTAGTGAAATGGTTTATAATGTAGTTGTAAAAATGTTTGAAGGGCTATAATAGTTTAACGAGTTGTTTACATAAATAAATAGAGAATTAAAGTAAAATCAACGAAGTTTTCACAACCCATAAATTTGATAGGGAAATTTAAATCATCTACACACACAACGGAATTTAAAAGAAAGTACCAACGCAAATTTCCTATAGGAAATAGAGTCTAAGTTCTAAAAGTCGCGTTCCAAAGATGAAATGTTGCGAGATGACAGCTTAAAGTCGTGTTTCAATTAATCAGCATGATTCTAGGCAATGGATCATAAGATGGCGTAGGTGTTTCAATAGTATGAGGCGGGTGTTCAACTCGAAAGTAACTAGTGGACTGTGAAGTTTCAATGTTACGTAAAACGGTATTTTGTAAAGTCATGAAAAAGTTTTAAAGACCATCATATCACTTATAATGTATTGGGAAAAGTCTAGAGATCATTGTGTCACTCACAATGTCTTAGGAAGAGTTTAGAGACCATTGGGTCACTCACAATGTCTTGGGAAGAGTTCTAGTATTTATATAAATAACTTTTTATATAAGGCAATTGTAAAAACATATAAGGCAATGTAAATGCACATATAAGGCAATGTGTAAAAATGTACGTAAGGGAAAATAAACACAAGTGTAAGTCATGTAAGCAAGTAGCGTGTATGCACCCCCCCCCCCCCCCCCCCCCCCCCCCCCCCCCCCCCCCCCCCCCCCCCCCCCCCCCCCCCCCCCCCCATGAAAAGTTTTTGTGATGCTAATGTTTATGCAAAACGTTATAATATAGCGTAAAATATGCTACCTAGTTCTCTATCAACCTTGGCTATGATGTCAATCTGTAACACCCCCATATATGTGCAGCGAGAGGTATTTGGAGCGTTATGCATAATTCATAAGCACAGATACGAAGAGAACGACCTCTATATGAGTCGTTTAAAAGATATCCTCGTTGATACAATTGAAATAAATAAGTTTTTGACAAGTGATCCTGTGAGTTTGCATCACAAAAATTCATAGTTTCTAATACAACGAGGATGGTTTAATAAGAGAAAATCCATGAAAATGATCTTGATGTATGATGACTCCAATGCACTTCAAATACATCATAACGGTTAAGCAACCTGGAGAAATCATCTTAAAGTGTCACTTAAGTTGGTGAGTTCATAGGTTTAAGTAAGTAACAAGGCTGGACCGCAAGGTTTAAAGTAATTATTGCATGGTATACAATATTCAAAAAAAGTAATTACGATTGCGCTAAGCTCATGACACCGAAACTAGACAATGTTATGTATGCAAGTTAATGCAATTAAAGTACCTTAGGGAGTGTCCAAAGTGAGACACCCGCAATCTGACATGGTATACGTCCGTTAGTTCGGTCCTTCCCAGGAATAGTAAGGCGTTAAATTATCCCGACCGGGGATGTCAATCCCAATAGATCTATTTATAACACTCGCGCTTACTCAAAGTAATTAACGGTTCATGATAATTCGGGCAAAGTAGATTATCGCTACTTAGGCTAATCCGTAATCATTTAAAAGAAAGTAAAGTACTTGCGTCTATAAGTAAAAACAAGCAATGTATCTCACCCCGAGATTTGTAAAACAATGATAAACAAGTTAAAGCTAGGCTATAAACTCACCTCGAGTAAAAGTATTGATTTTCAGGAAAATCAACAAAGTAAATCGGCACAAAAGTTCCAGCAAGCAACCTATTTAATTATAGGTCGATTTAGAATAATGCAAGCGAAAATAAAATGATGCACTTTTATTATCGTTATATCACCACCTAATAGTTTGTGTTTAGTTCTTTAAGTCAAAACAATGTTTACGTCAAGTTCGCCATTTAATATATAAGTATACACATTTGTAATATTTTATAATAGTCAAAAATCAATTATAGTCTATCTCGCTCGATTTACTATTTTTAGTATTTTCATATAGTTACTTTTAATTATAGTTAAATTAGTTCATAAAATGATATTTATAAAGTTTTCGACGCGTATAAATATTATATAAATGTACAACAATATTTTCTAAAGTTTTCATAACTCAAACAGGCCCGAAAACACCCGAAAACCCGAATTTAAGTTTCTAACATCAACTTTAGTTTAAATAAATGTGTGCATGAATTTTATCAACTTTTCCGAAAAATAGTCTAGTTTTGACGGAGTGTAACTCCTCGTTAGACACTTTCATGACAAAAAAAATGTTCCTTACTTTAGCCAAAAAAACATCCTGGACAAATTTTCTTTTATACAATTTAGCCGATTAGGACCCGAAAGGGGTCAAAATATTAATTTAAAATCGGGATAGAATGTTCACAGTTTTTGCAAAAGCTGTCAAAAATAAATATGTTTCGGCAAACTTCAAACGGACATAACTTCTTCGTTTTAAGTCCGTTTTTCGTGTTCTTTATATCCACGGAAACGTATTTAAGTGTACTATCATATTTTTAAGGTTTTAACTTGTCAAAATATTTTTAACACAGCCTTTACATACAAACTGTTTTGGCCAGATTTTAATATACAACTAACTAAACTAGTTTACAACTTCCCATTTAACAACAATTCTTAATAATTTAACAAGTAACATATGAGATGTCAAAGTAAATATTTCCAAGTGTGTAAACATGTATATGATTTATTTAACACTCTTTGCAAGAAAATATATATATATATATATATATATATATATATATATATATATATATATATATATATATATATAAGTCTTGTTCTTGTTTTCTTGTAACCCTTTTTAAAACACTCACTACTTGGTGATTTAACATAATATATATGATGTTCATAGAGAAATATGGAAAATGAAAGTATGGAAAAAAATTGAACCTTAGTGATGATGAATGGTAAAAATGACTAGTTTAACACCTAAATCAAACCCCAATTTATGTTTGATATCTAATAAACCCTTAAGAACTCCTTGGAAATCGCTTTATAAAATCAAAAACCCAATTCTTGTGTTGTATGTTTCTTGGCCGGTTGTAGGATGAGAGAAAAGAGAGTGATAGTAATTTTTGCTATGTGAATTATGAAGAGATGAATACTTGTATTATGGTTAAAGGAAGTTGGTTAATGATGTGTTTATGGAGATAGTGGATGGGGGGGTTTGAATGGTTGGAATAGTTTAGGGGGAGGGAAAGTTTAAATTTTTGAATATTATGTACAATTGTATGTATTTGTTTAAGTATGGAAAGGTGGTATGGTTTACATGCATGCATGAAAGTTCCTAATGCCAAACGTAAGCGTTTTACGTAAAACTTGCAAAATAAAATATGAAAAGTTATAAATTATCTTCGTAATAATTATATAACACATAATTGACGTAAACTTATATTTGTTTGATGTCGGTTTACATTTAAAGTTGTTTTTCAGTTTACGCGATTTAAGTTATCGGTTATACGTAAAAGTAAACACGTGAGGTTTTAAAGTGAATAGTTTTGAGTTTATTGACGTAAAATAGTCTGAAAAATATGGGTTGTCACAGAAACCTAACTACATGATGCACAAACTAAGGAACTAACTAGAAAAGGCAGTAATGTAACCGTTGTAGCAAAACCTAAAAACACCATAAGCATGTAAAAGGCCTACAAATCACCTTATTAAATCACCTTATTTGAGGTCTAAATTCGAGTTACGGTGTTAGTTATTGCTATTGTTTAAACTTAGGTTTGTTTCGGCTTATATGTGGGCTTATGAGCTTATTTGTTAAGGCTTATATGTAGGCTTATGAGCTTATTTGATTTCGGCTTATATTACATAAGCCTCAATTTTCTGTCTTATTTTGAGACTTATAGGCTTATATATGTTTATAATATCGTAATAAACTTATATAAGCCCACATGTCTCAAAATAAGCCGGAAATTTAGGGCTTATGAAATATAAGCCGAAATCAAATAAGCTCATAAAAGCCCAACATAATAAGCTAACAAACAGCCTCAATAAGCCCTACATATAATAAGCCTAAACAAACATAAGTTTAAACAATAGCAATAACTAACACCGTAACTCGAATTTAGACCTCAAATAAGGTGATTTAATAAGGTGATTTGTAGGCCTTTTACATGCTCATGGTGTTTTTAGGTTTTGCTACAACGATTACATTACTGCCTTTTCTAGTTAGTTTCTTAGTTTGTGCATCGTGTAGTTAGGTTTCTGTGACAACCCATATTTTTCAGACCATTTTACGTCAATAAACTCAAAACTATTCATTTAAAAACCTCACGTGTTTACTTTACGTATAAACCAATAACTGAATCGCGTTAAAGTGTGAAAATACAACTTTAAACTGTAAACCGACACATCAAACAAATAAAAGTTTACGTCAATTATGTGTTATATAATTATTACGAAGATAATTTATAACTTTTCATATTTTATTTTGCAAGTTTTACGTAAAACGCTTACGTTTTGCTTTGGAACTTGCATCGCATGCCATGTAAACCATACCACCTTTCCATACTTAAACAATACGTTACAATTATACATAATATTCAAAAATTTAAACTTTCCCTCCCCTTAACTATTCCACCATTACAAACCCCCCCAATCCACTATCTCCATAAACATCATCATTTAACCAACTTCCTTTAAACCATTAATAAAAAGTATTTCATCTCTCATAATTCACATAGCAAAAATTAACTATCACTCCTCTTTTCTACCTTTCCTACATACCGGCCAAGTATTACATACAACATCAGAATTGGGGTTTTTTGTGATTTTATCAAGTGATTTCCAAGAATTTCTTAAGGGTTTATTAGATATCAAATATAAATTGGGGTTTGATTTAGGTGTTAAACTAGTCATTCTTATCATTCATCATCACTAAGGTTCTATTTTCTTTCCATACTTTCATTCTTCATATTTCTCTATGAACATCATATATATATATATATATATATATATATATATATATATATATATATATTATGTTAAATCACCAAGTAGTGAGTGTTTTAAAAAGGGTTACAAGAAAACAAGAACAAGACTTATATATTTTTTTTGCAAAGAGTGTTAAATAAATCATATACATGTTTATACACTTGGAAATATTTACTTTGACATCTCATATGTTACTTGTTAAATTATTAAGACTTATTGTTAAAATTGGAGTTTTAAAATCTGTTTAGTTAGTTGATGTATTAAATATGTCTTAAATCATTCATGTGTATGGTTGATGTTAAATTATTATGACAAGTTTTAAAACCTAAAAATATGGATATTAGTACACTTAATACGATTCCGTGGATATAAAGAACACGAGAAAAACAGGGGGGAAACCTTATAATCGAAAGAAGTTATGTCCGTTTGAAGTTTGCCGAAACATATTTATTTTTGACAGCTTTTGCAAAAACTGTGAACATTCTATCCCGATTTTAAATTAATATTTTGACCCCTTTCGGGTCCTAATCGGCTAAATTGTATAAAAGAAAACTTGTCCAGGATGTTTTTTTCGCTAAAGTAAGGAACATTTCTTTTGTCATGAAAGTGTATAACGAAGGAGTTACACTCCGTCAAAACTAGACTATTTTTCGGAAAAGCTGATAAAATTCATGTACACATTTATTTAAACTAAAGTTGATGTTAGAAACTTAAATTCGGGTTTTCGGGTGTTTTCGGGCCTGTTTGAGTTATGAAAACTTTTGAAAATATTGTTGTACATTTATATAATATTTATACGCGTCGAAAACTTTATAAATATCATTTTATGAACTAATTTAACTATAATTAAAAGTAACTATATGAAAATTACTAAATATTAGTAAAATCGTAGCGCTGATAGATATAATTGATTTTTTGACTATTATAAAATTATTTACAAAATGGGATATACTTATATATTAAAATGGCGGAACTTGACGTAAACATTATTTTGACTTATAAAACTAAACACAAGCTATTAGGTGGTGATATAACAATAATAAAAGTGCATCATTTTATTTTCGCTTGCATTATTCTAAATCGACCTATAATTAAATAGGTTGCTTGCCGGAACTTTTGTGACGATTTACTTTGTTTATTTTCCTAAAAATCAATACTTTACTCGAGGTGAGTTTATAGCCCCGCTTTAACTTGTTTATCACTGTTTTACAAATTCTCGGGGTGAGATACATTGCTTGTTTTTACTTATGGACGCAAGTACTTTACTTTCTTTTAAATGATTACGGATTAGCCTAAGTAGCGATAATCCACTATGCCCGAATTATCATGAATCGTTAATTACTTTGAGTAAGCGCGAGTGTTATAAATAGATCTATTGGGATTGACATCCCCGCTCGTGTAAGTTAAGCGCTTACTAGTTCCGGAGGACCGAACTAACGGACGTATACCATGTCAGATTGCGGGTGTCTCACTTTGGACACTCCCTAAGGTACTTTAATTGCATTAACTTGCATACATAACATTGTCTAGTTTGGTCTTTGTCACGGCTATAGGGCAATCGTAAAATTACTTTTTTCTGGATATTATTATACCAATGAATAATTACTTTAAACCTTGCGGTCCAACCTTTATACTTACTTAAACCTATGAACTCACCAACTTTATGTTGACATTTTAAGCATGTATTTCTCAGGTGCTTAATCGTTATGACGTATTTGGAGTGCATTGGAGTCATCATACATCAAGATCATTTTCATGGATTTTCTCTTATTAAACCGTCCTCGTTGTATTAGAAACTATGAATTCTTGTGATGCAAACTCACAGGACCACTTGTAAAAAAAACTTACTTATTTCAAATGTATCAACGAGGATATCTTTTAAACGACTCATATAGAGATCATTCTCTTGTATCTTGTGCTTATGTATTATGAAGTAACGCTCCCAATTACCTCTCCGCTGCGACATATTTTGGGGGTGTTACAGATTGGTATTAGAGCCAAGGTTATAGAGAACTAGGTTGCATATTTTACCTAGACTATAACCGTTTTCACAAACATTGCATCGCATAAAACTTTTTCATGTGCATATACACTACTTGCTTACATGACTTATACTTGCGTTTATTTTCCTTACGTACATTTTTACACATTGCCTTATATGTGCATTTACATTGCCTTATATGCTTTTACAATTGCCTTATATAAAAAGTTTATCTCTATATAAATACTTAGAACTTCTTCCCAAGACATTGTGAATGGCCTATAATGAGTCATTTTAAACTCTTCCCACAAGGACATTGTGAGTGACACAATAATCTCTAGACTTTTCCCAAGACATTATAAGTGATATGATGGTCTTTAAAACTTTTTCATGACTTTACAAAATACCGTTTTACATAACATTGAAACTTCACAGTCTGCCGATTCCACTAGTTACTTTCGAGTTGAACACCCGCCTCATACTATTGAAACACCTACGCCATCTTGTGATCCATCGCCTAGAATCATGCCGATTAATTGAAACACGACTTTAACCTGTCACCTCGCAACATTTCATCTTTGGAACGCGACTTTTAGAACTTAGACTCTATTTCCTATAGGAAATTTGCGTTTGTACTTTCTTTTAAATTTCGTTGTATGTGTGGATGATTTAAATTTCCCTATCAAATTTATGGGTCGTGAAAACTTCGTTGATTTTACTTTAATTCTCTATTTATTTATGCAAACCACTCCTTAAACTATTATAGCCCTTCAAACACTCTTACAACCACATTATAAACCATTTCACTACCACATGATAAGCTATTTTACTAATCATTAATAATTATCTTACTATCGTCAAATGAACTAACATTTTATAAACTATTTTACTATCGCTTTAAAAGCTATTTTACTATTGTAAATAACTATTCTACCATCATCTAGTAAACTACCATCTTATAAACTATTTTCCTACTATCATATAAACCATATTGCTATTACTTAATAACCTAATTTATTATCACTATGAAAACTGTTTTACCATCACCTTATGAAAATTTTACTATCACTTATAAACTATTTAACTATCACATATAAAATAAATCTATCATTTAGTGGATTACTTTAAGGTCGTCTGAGTTTGTTTTTTTTTTCCTTCCGAAGCTCGAGTTCATCTGCTGTTGTATCCAAGATGGAGAAAATTATGACTATGATCATAAAGGAAAGTAAGGAGGTCCCGCGTGAGCTTGTAAATCTTCTAGCTATAAACGGCAAAAGCAATAAGGAGGTGATTATAATTTTGCTGAGATTTACCAAAATAGGTTCTTCATTCATCCCTAATTACATGCTATACTGAAGTGTTGATCGTCTTGCAGATTGCTTCACCTGTTTGTACACAACTAGCGAAGAAAGTTCTCAAGGCATATGCTGAACAACTCGATCCAGATATCCCCAATATGGTATCGGATAGCTCTTAATTATTAGAGTAAATGTCACTGGGCGAAATGATAAATAGACCTAAATATGTGACTAATTTTATGACCACTTGTTTGTCAATAATTTACTGGTGTACGAATTAGGCATATAATTAGGCACGCTTTTAAAAAGGTTTTAGTGCCCTCACGATTATCCCGAAATGGCAGTATCTATGTGTGGTGTGTATAAAAAATGACATTATAGGGGTTGTACCTATGCTAATACTTCAATAGATATGGTGCAGACTGTAAGGCGTTGTGTACATTCTAAAAGTGAAAAGAAATCCCTTGCAAGTGCTGAGACACCTGTAACCCTTGCCCTTTTCTGAGATCTGAATGTTCTAATTTAGTCCATTGACTATTTGACTATTGTCAGTTTTGTTAGAACTAGTTATCGTGTTAACGGTGTTAAATAAATGGTGATCTTGATTATCTTATGTTTATGTGACTTGTATTAATCCTTTTAAGGTATTTTATCTATGTGATCATGATCCGAGAGGTTGTTCCGTGTGTAACTTGAAATATCTTAAAAACGAGTCCCGACACGTCCGTTAATGTTCAAATCAAATTTAAATAATCTAGTTGTGAAATATGTCGTGTGAATAATCTAGATTCTTGGAAAAGTATTTTTGAGTCCATTAAAAATACTAGGAAACTTTGGGTAACGTTTTAAATTGGCGAAACTTGAGTCTTAAGCAAACCCGACAAAAAAATA
The DNA here is from genome assembly GCA_026074375.1 of Tanacetum coccineum. Lineage (NCBI taxonomy): Eukaryota > Viridiplantae > Streptophyta > Magnoliopsida > Asterales > Asteraceae > Tanacetum > Tanacetum coccineum. The sequence continues at coordinate 76,167 of BQNB010003856.1, forward strand.
AGCAATCCCAAGCCCTTTGGGAGGTATAACCGGTCGAACTCAAGAGAACGAGACAAAGGGACAAGAATTTGGTTATTGCTTGGTACTATATTATGGTCCATTTCATTTCCACATTCACGCATTTCATTTCTACCATCTCAAAAATATCTTTCTTGTCTCTCATTCTTGCTTGCCCACGTCCCACCTTAAACACACACACATACACACTTAAATTTTTGAAACTTTGATCAAGAACATAAAGACATAGAAGTTTTGGGTTGATTCTAGTACTCGATTTATTATCTAAACAATGTTTGGGTTGTCGGATCGTGTCTAAACTCTCTTTTTAAACCCTTTCTTGCAAGTTATCTTTTCTTGAAACTTTTTGTACTTTTAAGCTTGTTATGATGCTTAGAAGCTAGTTGTACGGGTGACGTTTGTTATTAAAAATCGAACACGCGATATTACCAAATTACGTAAAATATACATAGGGTGCGTTTTGGTTCGAAAACTAGAAGATTAAAGGGATAAAATAAGGGTTTCATCCATTTATGTCGCTAGTTGTGATGGTTGAAAAAAACACTTAAATACTCATGTAGCTTATTTTGGGTCTAGCTTAAAAATAAGCATTTTTGGCTAATTTTGGTATTTATAAGGTTTCGGCTTAATGGGTTTGATAAGGAAAATAGTTTTGGTCATTTACCTATAGTTTATCTTATTTTTGTGAGCTTATTTGATGGCTTATTTTGGGTATTAGATTTGATTGTAGCTTATTAACTTAACTAAAAGCTTATCGGACTTATTTTGTGGCTTGCATAGCTGCGGCCCTAATAAGCCAAATAGCCGTTGGCTTATTGATTGGCCTCTATTTATGGGTTCGGTGATGGTTCCAATAAAAATTCATCTCACAAGAAGATTGAAAGTTTAAAGATCAACGTGGGAAAAACTGGAAGGAAAAAAAATAATGAAAGGATGATGAAACTTACAGTTTTATGTGTTTTTTGTGTTTACAGAGATCACACTTAGTCTAAACCTGACATGTGAAGGTATATATATAAAACCCTCTACAGGGGCGGCCATATTGAGCCTTTGGATGGCTTTTCAGACTTTTTTCTTTGTCCGGCCCTGATCTACATTAACAATTATCTAAATTAAAGACGCTGGGTAAATGCTAAATAACTACTTGTGACATGAGTCTTCTTTGTTTTCTAAAAGTCTCTCCCCCTTAGGGAGGTCACTCTAGATTTTCAAAAATTGAGTCGTAGCATTCAATGTAGATTTCTTCAGCTCGTAGTCCTTGTAATCTTCCCTTGATATTATGTGCTTGATGTAGCAATCTTCACTTTGACTTTAATCTTCAAAGCTTGTTTCATCATGACTTGATAACTTGATTCTGATATTTGGATTCGCACATGTGAGACTTCATGTGGTCTTTACTTTAGATTTGCCATTGCTGAATACTTTGGACAACCGATGCTCAAACTTGTTGAAAAAGCTTTTATGTTCTTTCTTCTCAATTCTTTATATCTTTATCTTTTTGATGTAGACTTTGATTTTAGAGCGTTGCGCGAAGCTTTTAAGTATTTAGCTTTCTTGATATCTTTGAGTCTTTGAGTATGAGCATGTGGTTTACATTGATTCCTTGAGTCGTTTGTATTAATTACAAAAATTTATAAACAAAAAAAACAATTATATGAAAATCCAATTAATGTGTTCTTGGAATTTTTTTTAAACACATTGAGGGTTTTATATTTTGAAGGGACCGAGTATAAATGAAGATACTCAATCTTGTCGGTTGCAATAACCTTCGATTCCGTGAGGATCGATGATTACAGTACGAGTACTGCACCTGTGATCAGGTAGATTCATTAAAAGAACCTCCTTGACAGGTTTTCCAGCTCAAAGCCTTTAAGTCCTCTAATACCAAAGTACCAGATTCGCGTATGCTTGTTGTTCTCTAGACCAGATGTCCCGTTAGACTAACACACTTATAGCATTGACTACATACTGAATGTAAAGAGTGAGTCAGAACAGTTACTATCTGCTGACTATATCGTATAATTCACGTGTTTTTGTTCAGCATAACCTATGTCCAGACCGCTTCATTAGGTGGACTTGCAAAACATAGGGTCTGAACTCTTAATCACAATTAAGTCCATAGCGTCGTCTATGACACAAATAATTATTTGAAAAATAGTCGAAGTGTGATGAAATCGTTTGAACACAACGAAAGTTTTGTAGAAGGTTACCTAAATTAGGTCAAACTTAGACATTATCCCTTTTTATCAAGTTTGCCTTTAAAATTACGTTGCATGGAAAATGCTTTGATGGTTCTTTAAAAAAACCGATAGGAAATGAGAAGCTTAACATGTGATGAAAAACGTTAACAGATCAACACTCAACATGCTCTATCAAATATTTTAAAAAAATATACTGAGGGATATGAGATGATACTATTCCCATGCATTTTCCCACTATCCAATCATCATATATGAAACCAAGATCATGAAGCAAAAGATTCTTTGTAGATTATCAAGATACTTGTGTATAACACAAAAGTTTTGGTATCTTGACATTTTAGAATATGTTACTCTTTTTGCTCCCCCTACACATGTGTTATCGATATTCAAAAGTTGTTTTGCACCATTGCAGGTTCAAGCTATCACATATTTTAAACAATCGATTCAGTAGTTATCAGTATTTTTATAGTTTACATTTTACTCCCCCGATCACAAAAGTAGCAAACTTTTTGTATGGTTTTGTTCTCAACAATGGACTTAAAATAATCTAGTAAGCGCCCCACCCCCCCCCTCAATCATGAGGATATAGTTATTCGTACAAATTTAGATATACAACTTTAACGCACATATATGACTAATAAAATTGACACGAAACCTGAAATTACGTAGACTTGAGTGATATATAAAAAAAAATAAAAAAATAAAAAAAAAAAAAAAAAAAAAATCATGGTCTGTCTGTAGAAGCAGGCTTCTGGTTCGTTTTCCAATCTCTCATAGCTCAGAATCAAACAACCAGCTTTTCATGAGATGAGTCCAAAAATTCCTCTGTGAGCATTTCCTGCAGACTGTTAGTAGCACTGAATTCTCCCCCTTCAAACATTGACCCGTTTCTATTTATTAGATGCTGTAGTCATTGTTTGAGCGTTTTGTATTGGTTAGTCAAGTAACTTTTTTTCATGTTGGTTAGCAGATAATCATTAAATTCAACAGGAATCATTGTACACAGCACTTTGTTTTTCCAATTTGGGGGACTAGCCAGTGAAATGTCCCTTTAGTTTTCTATCTTTACCGTTTGTAACTAGTGTGAGGGTTCTTAGAGAAAACTAGGCGGTCTCATTGACATTATTAGCAGATTTACTAGTACTAACGCTTCCGGATTTTTCTAAAGGCACTACTTCAGGTTTAGTGATCCTAGTTAAAGGGCACGTATCACCTAAAGTAAATTTTCTTCCTGTGGGCCTCCACTTAGAACCAACACTAGCAAATATTTTGCCAGTAGCTTTCCAAACTTGCTTCACAGTCGCATCATCTTTGACCTTGGGGTTTTTAGCATTCATAGAATTCAAATTTTTAACACCACACTTATCATGATTACCAAAAACCAAACATTCATTACATGTTTTGCAAATAGAAACAGACTTCAAAATAAATCTAGTACGTTTAACACATAAACTAGAATCAACATGATTCCTTTTATTCAAATTCCTAAGGGGATTATCTACTCGCTTCACGTTCTCACTCCTAGCTGGCAAATTCCTATGGGTCTTTTTCTCGCACTTAGATTTTGACTTGCTAGCTTCAGTGACATATTTTATTCCTGTAGACAGATTTACACACACATTAGTCTTTTTAACTAAAGATACTGTCTCTTTCCTAGGTAAAGGAGTATTGGCTACCCCTTTTAGTTCATTTTCTGAGGAGGACATACTTGGGCCGTCATGGCATACAAGCCTAGAGCCAAGACTTTGGGTTTCTCTGGGACAACTGCTCTACTATCAAACATTTACTATTACTTTTGCTTTAGACTGATACAAATCTATGATAACGTACTTGTTTTAACAATCGGATCCCGGTTTCATCCTAACAGCAGTGAGTTCCTCTTTTAACTGAGTATTTTCAGTTTCTAGAGCTTGAAATTCTAGAGTACTCAGATTGGAGTCGGCACTAACTTCTTTCATGTTACCGATTTGAGCCTTTAACTTCCTGATTAAATCATCTTTCCCTTAAAGCTGATCTTTCAACTTGTTGAATTCAGAGAAAACCACATATTAAGTGCACGTGTGCTTGAATTATTACAAAACAGTGGATTCTTCACAAACTATTCTTTGTACTCTTTGATATTTAAGCTCCGACTAGTTCCTGATATTTCATTTCAATGGATAAAGAAGATAGAACATCGTTTTTCTTTTTTCAACAAAGTAGTTGTTTCTTTTTTTAATAATATCCTACTTTTTAAGTTCCAAATTTCTGGAGTGTTTCCCTTAACGCTCAATTAGTTCTAGGTTCTATGTTTTGGGCTACAGCAATATCAGAATGTAAGCCCAACATAACAATATATTTAGACACAGATTCAGCTAGCAAACACTCATTTTGAATCATGAGATTTTTATTCTCTATTTCCAAACTCTTCTTATCAATAAAACATTGATCATACTCTTTGTCTGGTCATCAAAGATTTTCATGTATTAGTGCTTCTTGAAAAAGCATTATCTTGCTATAACTTTAACATGCGTTTTGAGTTTTTCATTTATATGGAAATTATTTCTTCTGCAAAGCACTTTTTGGTACGTTCAAAAGCCACCCCCATTGTTATTATGAGGGTGTCGTTCATGTCTTTGACAACCTTATTCAAATTTCTGAAAAAACATGCTTTTAACATTTTTAATGATTCTAATCGTGTTAACTTGACTATTGGCTGGTACGAGTGTTCTGAGCAAAGTTAGTTACAGGTTTTATATGGTTCCAATTTATACACTAGCTCAACTTTCATAGCTGGTAACAAAAGTAAACCTGTTCTCTAGACAATTGCTTTTGAGCACAAAGAGTATCATACAAACTATTTAAACCTTGCATAGTTATTGGCTTTGATGGGGGGGGGGTGTGGGGGGGGGGGGGGGGGGGGGGTAACCCCAACCCCCCCCCAAAACCTTTTTTTTTTTTTTTGCCCCCCCCCCCCAACAACAGGTGCTTTCATCCTTTCTAACAACACTTAGTTTACTAACTTCCGCTATGAACCTTAAGGGTCTCTTCATCTACATTTACCCTATAGTTGAGGTATGTACAAGCATCTACATTTACGTCACCAAGATACAGGGATTGGCCTACACAACTGAATGATTGAAGTACATTTGGATTACGATGACCAAAACTGAGCAGATTTGTGTAAGTCCTTTGTGGAAAAAGTGGGTCGTTTAGATAACATAGGAACAGTTTGTACAGGTTGACCATACGATTGCAAAAGTTCCGTGACAACCTTGTTAGTATTTCTCAACCAAACTAATTCCTCCAGATAACTTTCCTCAAGAGCATTGTTATCTGCTTTCAACTTTTCACTTTCTATTTTCAAAGACTTGTTAGACTCAACCTGTTGTAAAAGTTGTGTTTTTTTAAAGACACAAGTTGTTTCTTGAATGGTCAGCATTTTCGTTTGTTTCGTTCAATAACAAGGTGTTTCTAATTCCTTTTTAAACTTACTTGGTTTCTAAGATTTTGTAACCTAGTGTTTTTGTATCTCTCAAGCTCAGCTTTTAAGGAATCATTAGCAAAGCTTTGTTCCTCATTAGTCTTAATGTGGCCCGCAAGTTGTGACCTCAAATCGTCTAGAATAGTAATCACAGATATTCCACCATGCTGCACATGTGACATCATTATATTTGTTGGCCATCCTTGTTTTAAAGTGAAATGATAATGAACTGGATTTGAGTGGTTATTTGTGTTTGAATGTGTTAGTGTTTGATGTGTTGTTTCTTTCTTTCTTTTGCAAATGTAGAAGAAGATATATGTTGACGGAGAGGAAAAAAGATCAAGAATATTGTTTCCCAATTTAACGCCACCAGGATAAAATCAAATTCCTTGATTTTAGGAAACAAATATTCACTTCTAAAATTAACCGCCACTAGGATAAAATCAAATCCCTTAATTTTAGTAAACAAATATTTACTTCCAAAAAATATAGATCTCTTCCCCTTTTTAAAAAAAAATGCCGAAACTTTTTTTTTATAAAAACAATAAGCCGAAAGTTTTTTTTTTATAAAGACAATAAGCCGAATTTTTTTTTATAAAAACAATAAGCCAAAAGTTTTTTTTAATTTGATTTTAAAAACTTTCGTTGAAACCCAAAAAAAAATTAAGTCGAAATCTGATAAATGAATTAAGGGCTGTTCCGATATTTAATTTTTTTTTCAAACACAATGAAGACTTGTTCGTTTTAAAAATCAAACCAACACAAACTAGGAAAAAAAATTAAAACCGAAAGCAATAATGATGAAACTATGGTTCGGTTAGAATTTGCAAATCCAAAACTCAAATAAGAAGGGTTCTAAAAGAAAGAGCAGAACAAAGGTCACCGGTAAAATCTGCCACATGATCCAACTCCTTTTATAACAAACCTAACCTAATAACAATCATGATCATAACAATATCTTCCCCTACCAAAATCCAATAATACTTCTACCAAACAATAGCATGAAAAACACTAACTTTAACCCTAAACACTGTTAATTTTTTGTTGGGGGGGGGGGGGGGGGGAGTGGGGGGGGGGATGGGTGGTTGGGGAGGGGGGGGGGGGACCCCAAGCCAGTTGAAAACCAGAGTTCCACTTGACGCCTCCTCATCTACTTCTTTCGTTTCTTTGACCCACCTTTTTCAGGAGTTTTAACAGGTTCTTTAGCCTTGTTTGGACCATTTGATTTGCTGTCACTTTGAGGGGTTTTACCCTTTGACTTGTTGACACTCTTTGAAGTCTCTTGCTTGGTTTTGGTACTCGTTTTCGGTGTGACTTCAGCTTCCTTTGATTTTCCTGCTTTAGATTTATTATCTTTTGAACCCGAAGCTTTTAGCTTTTTGGACGAATCTTTATTGTTTTCTTGAGAAGCAGAGGGTGCAGGATCTGCTTTTGATTTCTTCTTCTTGTGTACTTCAGGAAAAGCTTCTTCGCTTTCAAATTCAGCAATTTCATCCTTATCCCGCGCAGAGAAATTTTGTATAATTGCCCATTTTTGGTTTCTCAGATATAAATTCTCCACATCTCCATCCACATATGAAACCTTATGCTTTTTTTTAGCAGCATCAAATGACTCAATAACACCTTCGTAATACATTTTATCTTCAGGCCACCAAACTTTGACCTTTTTCCCAACCAAGCTTTCGTCATATTTTATAGTATCAGATTCTTTATCTTTGACTGGTGTACGCTTGCGTTTTGAACTGGTGCCTGATGTATCTTTTAAGTTGCCCTCCCCTTTGGCTGGTTTTTTTGCAGACTTTGGAGACACGTCCATCTCATCATCGCTAGACAAGGTTTTTGCTTCAGCCTTCTTTATAACATTTTTACCACTTGCACGTTTTCGTCCATCATCCTTCTTCTTTGAAGAAGATTTAACATCACCAGAAGTACTTGCATTGCCTTTTTTAGCAGACAACTTAAGTGGTTTAGCGTCTGAATCACTGTCCTCTTCCTTAACAATACGCTTCCTTTTCTCCACCTTCTTCACAGATTTCAGTGGTTCAGAATCTGAAACACTGTCTTCCTCTTTTTTGGCAGATTGTTTTGAAGTCTTACCAGTTTGTTTTGGCTTCTTTGCATCTGACTTCTTAACAGACTGCTTTGCTTGCTTCGCATCTGAGTCTCCTGCACCCACTTTCTTTCCCGGTTTCCTTTTTTGACTTTGACCCTGAATTAACAGGTTCCAGTTTCTTACTAATTTTTGGCAGAAGAATTCGTTCAGTCATCTGAACTGCCAAGCAGCCTTCTTCCAATCTTCTGTCGAATCTATGGTAGCTGGGGGCTTTAATCCTTTGTACAACTGCCTTCTTACCCGTTTGTTTTGGACTTTGAAACTAAATTAACAGGTTTCCAGTTTTCTTACATAACTTTTTTTTAGCGGAGGTTCTTCATCTGAATCACTGGCAGCTTCATCATATTCTGACGAATCTATGGTATCTGGGAGTTTAACCTCCTTTGTAACAACTGCCTTCTTACCCGATTGTTTTGACTTTCGCCCTGAATTAACATGTTCCAGTTTCTTACTAATTTTTAGCGGAGGTTCTTCATCTGAATCACTAGCAGCTTCATCATCTTCTGACGAATCTATGGTAGCTGGACTTTTAACCTCCTTTGCAACAACTGCCATTTTTCCAGCTCGTTTCTGTGGCTTTACATCTGAGTCACTGGAAATTTCAGGTGCCTTAACATCCACTAAAGGTGTATTCTCCTCCTGATCCAAATCCTTGTTTTTAGACCTTCCAGCCTTCTTCAAACGGCTCTCATCAAGAGGGGTCTCACTTTTGGATGGGGAAGCGGCATTTTCTGTGTCGATTTCGTCTTGTTGAGGTACCTGTTTCCTTTTAGACCGGACAGCCTTCTTTATACGGCTCGCATCTGGAAGGCTGTCACTTTGAGATGGGGAAGAAACATTTGCAGTTGCAGACTTGCTTTCTATTGCTTTTGGTGACGAGACTTGAACATCATCATTATCTTTTTCAGTCTCTGATTGAACTGGTGCGCTAATAGCGGATTCTTTAACATCATTATCTTTTTCATCTTCTGACTCTAGTTTTTCAGCTTCTTTTTCACCTTCAATGTGAGAAGAATCAGAGGGTTCTGCTGAATCTATATTTGTATCAGATTTTTTTTCTCCATTTTTAGGTGTTGGTTCTGGTTTTGATTCTGATTTTGCTAACTTATCATCGGTATCTGAATCATCAATGTCTTCTTTACTAGTTGCATTTGGAAGTTGCTGCTTTTCATCTTCATCTGCCTGCTTTGAGGATTCTTGATCAACTGAAGCTTCTTCATTTCCAGTTACATTTACTCCGTTACTCATAACTGATTTTGGAGATCCTTCCATTGGATCCACATTTACCTCTTCTTGAGGACAAGGCTCTTCTTTATCCACCTGGTCCACATGATCTGATGATGCTGTTGTAATTTTGCTATCATCAGCCTGCTGTGTCTCGTCTTGAGATCCCTTTGCTTGTTTGCTCTCATCGGCCGGCTGTTGCCCAGAATCATTCTCATCATCACGTTTCATTGCAGCAGTTGTCCCTTCACATACTCTAGTCAGCCCAATTTCAGAGTATGTATCTAACGAATCACCTAGAGCAGTTCAGAGCTGGCATACAGGTAACGGCTTTAGCTTTTTCTGCAGATTTCTTTAGTACATCTTTGTCTCATCCTTCTTTTGAGCAATTGCACGAACTACCCTCGTTATGTTTTTTATCAGTGGCCAGTAGGTAGAGGATTAAGGATCTCAACCGAAATGTCTTCGCTTTCTTCACAAGGCCAAGATCATTATTATTTTCCCTATTGATGTCATATATGACTCCACGATCGATAGTCCCTTAGTGATGATCTTAGAAAATGCTCAAAATCTCTATACAATCATCTCACTCGCATTCAAGGGGGGACATCAAGCATGATCCACACATGATTGGACTTTGGAAACAGTCTCAAGAATCGAGGCTCTTCTGATATAAGATCGGCCGGACTGGTCAGCTAAATCCTCAAAGGATGAAACAATCAACTGAAAAACATCCCTCATTTGGTCATCGTCGTAAGGTGCATCAGGCGCTGTAATTCTCGTTATTTCACTGATGCAGGAAGCAACTGCAACCTTCACATCGACATCTGAATGTCTTAAAAGATCATCCTGAATCAAAGCCTTCATTGAAGGTTTTGAGTGTCATCAGCATCGTTTTTTTTATTTTTTTTTTTTTTTTTTTTCTTTTTCTTTTTTTTGGGGGGACTGGTCCACCTTTGATAGAAGTCTCTCTACTTGATCGAGAACAGGGAAGAGCTCATCGACCGCATCGGGCGGATGCAACAGCTTCTTCCCAACCTCCTTCAACTGTTGCTCTAGCTCCACATCCGTATTCGCCATCTTCACACACGATGTGAAAATTAGGGCTTGAGATGATGATGATGATGTATAGATATAGATGTATGTGAGTGTGCGTATCTATAGGTGAGAGAGAGAGAGAGAGAGCGAGTGAATGAAAATTAGGGTGAAATTTTAAATCGAACGAGCCTTAATTCATTTATCAGATTTCGACTTAATTTTTTTTTACACACACAAGATCAAAACACTTACCACTTAGGCTCTGATTCCAATTGATGGTTCCAATAAATATTCATCTCACAAGAAAGATTGAAGTTTAAAGATCAAGAGAAAAACTGGAAGGAAAAATAATGAAGGATGATTAAACTTACAAGATATATGTGTTTTTGTGTTTACAGAGATCACCACTTAGTCTAAATCTAGACATGTGAAGGGTATATATAACCCTCTATAGGGGCTGGCCATATGAGGCCTTTGGATGGGCTTTTCGGGCTTTTTCTTTGTCGGGCCGATTATATTAAACATCATTAATTAACGAGCTAGTAAATGCTAAATAACTACTAGTGACCGAGACTTCTTTGTTTCTAACAATCGGATTATTTGATAATCATTGTTTTGGACTTATTTTTGTACTAATGGGTTTTTGAATTGGGCTTAAATCGTAATTTATATACGCGAATAACTTAATGGACCACTATTGGGCCTTAAGGCCCAATAAGTGTTAACTAGTCATTTTACGGGTTTTAACGAGCTTTTGGAAAGTGAAACATACTTACGAATTATATTGAGATTCATTTTAGGAAATACACTTAGATAAACGTCGTAAGTTATAGAGACATTACTTGTATGGGACAAAGGTGATAGCATATGCATCCAGGCAGTTAAAAATCTATGAGAAAAATTACACCACCCATGATTTGGAGTTAGGTGTTGTTGTTTTTGCTCTTAAGATTTAAAGACATTACTTGTATGGGACAAAGAGTGTTATGTACACTGACCATAAGAGTCTCCAGCATATTTTTCAACCCAGAAGGAATAACATGCAGTCAAGTCTCTGGATCGAGCTTTTCAGCACGACTTTGACCTGCGAAAATTCGCTACCATTCTTGGTAAGGCGAATGTAATAGTAATTGATTAGCATCTGAGTAGAAAGAGAGGATTAAGCCTAAGGAGAGTTAGAGCTATATATAAACATGAACCTTGGAGTTCGTGTATCAAGGATTAAAATACTATGGGGGAGGCATCTGATGTGATTGCGGATGCAACAAGGAATTATGATGAGGATGATGGAATGTGACGTAATGGATGAAAATTATACTAGTAGATCGAATATGGGAGCCTTTGAAGGGTGATAATACGAACCCTGATAAATAGATGAGGCACATAGTCGAAAGTATATGTGCACACCGAGAGAAAAGGGGGCAGGACAAAATGTACTATGATCTTAGGGATATGTATCGGTGGTAGGAATGGAAGAAAGAAGAAGATGTACGCTATGTTTGTCAGGCAAGTGCTTAACTGTTTGAAGGTTGAAAGCTGAGCACAGAGGGCCCATCCTGGGATTGCTGACTACAACATGAAATTCGAGAATGGAAATAGGAAATATAGCAATGGACTTTGTAACTAAATTACCAAGGACTAGTCATGGGCATGATTGAATCTGGGTCATTGTAGACCGATTGACTAAGTTAGCCTCTTTTCTTCATGTGTGGTGAAGATTACAGATAGATAGATTGGCTAGGCTGTATCTTGATAAGTTCGTTGGGTGAGACATGATTAGTTGCCACGTCTTGATTTATATATCATTGTGATGTTCATTTTACTCTAAGGTTGTGGGCAATCTACTGCATGATGCTCTAAGGAACTCGATTTGACCTTTGAGTATGGCTTAACTCTCAATTTGACACGTGGTCATGTTAGTGTGACGTCTTATTTCCATAACCCTGGTTAGAATGCTGTAGTGCATGCTTCTTAGATTCTTCGGGGGAAGTTATGTACTGTTTCATCTTACCTGTGTTGTGTGTTCTAATGATAATAGATAGTTGTCTTTTTGTATTGGGTGTGCACCTTTTGAAGCCTTGTATGGCAGAAAGTGTCGCTCACCAATCCTATGGGTAGAAATTAGAGAAGGACAATTGATAGGGCCTGAGATAGTGCAAAAAACCACTGAGAAGATCTCACAGATCAAAGACAGGCTTAAAACTACGCGTGATCGCCAGAAAAGCTATGCATGCAAGAGAAAGGTAACATTTAGAATTTGAGGTAGGAGAATTTGTTATGCTTAAAGTGGTAACTTGGAAAGTGTTAGTGCGCTTTGTGTAAGAAGGAGAAGTTAGCACTTAGATTTGTAGGACATTTTAGACATTCCTGAGAGGATCGGTTTAAGGTAGCCTATAGACTTAGATTAAACTAAGAGTATGAACAATGTTATGACTACGGTCTACGTTATTTGTCGAACCTTAGAAGTGTTTGGCCTGACACACACTCATGTTAGTTCCTCTTTGGACGTGAATCACAAGTAGATGATAAGTTGAATTTTTGTGGGATGAGCATGTGGAAAGGAAATCTTAGAGAGAGGCTAAAGAAGGTTAAAACAGATGCTATAATTGCCATTGTCAAGGTTCGATGGAATTCGAAACGAGGACCTGAATTCACGTGGGAGCATGAAGATCAGATGAAACTTAAATACCCGCATCTGTTTAGTTCTAGTTCTAGCTGGATTTTGAGGGCGGAATTCTTTTTAAGGGGGTAGAATGTAACCCTTGCCCTTTTCTGAGATCTGAATGTTCTAATTTAGTCATTTGACTATTTGATTATTCTCCGTTTTGTTAGAACTAGTTACCGTGTTAACGGTGTTAAATAAATGGTGATCTTGATTATCTTATGTTTATGTGACTTGTTTTAATCCTTTTAAGGGATTTTATCTATGTGATCATGATCCGAGAGGTTGTTCCGTGTGTAACCTGAAATATCTTAAAAACAAGTCTCGACACGTCCGTTAATGTTCAAATCAAATTTAAATAATCTAGTTGTGAAATATGTTGTGTGAATAATCTAGATTCTTGGAAAAGTATTTTTGAGTCCATTAAAAATACTAGGAAACTTCGGGTTACGTTTTAAATTGGCGAAACTTGAGTCTTAAGCAAACCCGACACAAAAATAAGCAATCCGCAAAGCCCTCTAGGATGGTATAACGGTCATCTCAGACAACGGGACAAAGGCGACACCCAAAGAATTTGGTTAGGGCTTGGTACTATTAACCATGTGTCCATTTCAATTTCCACATTCATGCTTTTCATTTTCACCATTCAAAAAATATCTTTCTTGTCTATCAATTCTTGCTTCGCTTCATCGTCACACACCTTAACCACAACACATAAATTTTTGAAACTTTGATCAAGTACATGAAGATTTAGAAGCCTTGGGTCGATTCTAGTATTCGAGTTATCATATAAACAACGTTTGGGTTGTCGGATCGTGTCTAAACTCGCTTATGAAACCCTTTCTTGTAAGTTCTCATTTTCTTGAAACTTTTTTTACTTTTAAGCTTGTTATGATGACATAGAAGCTAGTGTTACGGTGCGTTTGTTAAAAATGAACACGAAAATTTACGTAAAAGATATAATTAAGGTGTGTGTTTGGTTCAGAAATAGAGATAAAGGGAAAATAAAGGGTTTTATCATTTTGATTGTCGTGGTTGTGTATGGTTGCAAAAACAATTAAATATTGTAGATTTTTTTTGGGTCTAGTTTACAAAATAGCATTTTCGGCTAAAGTTCTGGTATTTATAAGTTTTTTGGTCTTAATGGGTTGATAAGGAAAATAGTTTTGGTCATCTACCTATTGTTATCGTATTTTGTGAGGCTTATTTGATGGCTTATTTTTGGGTATTAGATGTGATTGTTGCTTATTAACTTAATAAATGTTATCGGATTTATCTTTGGGCTTACTCCTTAGCCAGGACCCAATAAGCAAAATAAGCCGTGGCTTATTGATTGGCTTATTGTGGTTCGGATTATTTGAAAATCATTGTTTTGGACTTATTTTTTTTACTAATGGGTTTTTGTATTGGGCTTAAATCGTAATTTATATACGCGAACAACTTAATGGACCACTATTGGGCCTTAAGGCCCAATAAGTGTTAACTAGTCATTTTACGGGTTTTAACGAGCTTTTGGAAAGTGAAACATACTTACGAATAATATTGAGAGTCGTTTTGGGAAATACACTTTGATAAACGTCGTAAGTTATAGATTTTGGTGTTTTGTCAGAAAACGGTGAAATTGGGAAAGTGTTTAAAAATTGAGGTTTAAAACTTTGGAAAACGTCATATAAACGTACGGGTCATGCCGAAATTTCATGAAAATTCTTTTTTTTGGGTGAAAATTCTATACTTAGTTTTTTGATAACATCAAATAATTAATATTTTTATATATCAAATTCCCCCGTTTATTGCCTCTCTTTATATCATTTTTATGTGAATTCGGTACTTAATTCATTTATTTGGCGAATTTAGGTAAGTAGAGGCATTGGAACGAAAAAGATGCGGAAAAACGGCAAAATGAAGAAAATACGACAAAAACCTCATTATGAAAGATATTGCAGCGTAACGTCCTGCAGGATTTACGCTGTAATTAATTATTACTTACGATGATTTGGTGCCGACGAGGCATTATGGCGTAACGTCCCGTAAGAGTTACGCCATAAAATATTTATTGCTGAAGATAATATTGCTGACTAAGGGTTACGGCGTAACGTATCAAAGTAATTACGTCATAACAAATTTTATTACTAAATGAAGAAATGATGACCGTTCAGAAAGGTTTACGGCGTACACGATGGTCGATGCGTTACACGTAGTACGTCATCAAAGGGAATGAAGTAAGTTGCACAAATACTTTGAAGTTCGAAAATAAAACTAAAAACATTATGGAAGAAGAAGGAATAAGCTCGCCAGGTGATCAAATGTTCTTATTTATTTTTAATAGATGAATGAATGAATTTCAATTTTCATTGTCTCACTGGCTGAGTTTAGCGACATAACAATGAGAATAGGAAATGATGATGTTCGCATGTGATTATAGGGCAAACCCTTCGAGGTTTTCCTTGGCGTTTGACTAGGGGATCGAGGGCATTAATTCAGCACACAGTTTGTATACATACTTCAACTTATTTTGGTCAATTTAATTCAATGATTATTTTGATTTAGCGGATCTTGCGGTTTAATTTGTTGTTGATATGTTATTAATTGTGTTTTATTATGTGTTCTTGGCTTTTAATTATTTAATTATCTTCTCGATTATTATGTTATGATTTCGTTGTTTTGTCGCTATCTTTATTATTTTATGTAGTGCATTTAAGTGACTCTTGTGTCCTGAGTAGGTATTGATTTGAGGTTGAGTGTAGTCAAGGATCTATCTGATCTCAAAGACTTTGGCACGCCGATTGTCTACAAGTTTACCAATACCTGTAGTCGTTCGTCCTAGATCAATTAGGCAGTCCCTTAACATTAATACTCGGTTTGGTGTGCAAGCTATTTAGGAGACCACCTATTTAGGATTGCGTATCTCATAAAATAAGTGGCTGTAAGATTGCGACAAGACATTGCACTAGAGATCATAGTAATTAATTGCATTCTTCCTTTCTAGTTGTCCACCACTATACCAATTCCATTTTCGAAAACAAGGCTTACCACCAAAATAACTCCACAGTAATCTCAAAAACTCAAACATGCTCTCTTTACTGCTTTCCTAGGTAGATTAATAAACAGTTAGACGATTAGAAACACAAACTGTTCTTTGGGTCGACACCCGTACTTACCAATCACTACACCATACACGATAGGGTACACTGCTCTTTAGTGCGTAGGAATAGTTGAGGTAGTTAATGTTTTATAAATGTAAAACCTGACGTAGTTTTTGTTAAAAAAATTACGCATCAAGTTTTTGGCGCCGCTGCCGGGGAACGGTTTTTGTAGTTTTTGATTGTTTGATTGATGTATGTGTGTTTGTTTATGCTTGTATGTCTGCTTGAACCCTCTGTTCTTCTCTTGGTTCTGAATGTTTGCATGTTTGATTGAGTGTTTTTATGGCGTAACTCTCTTGATTACGTCGTAACTTGTTCTATTACGACGTAACCAGTTCATCAGGTTACGACATAACGTATGAAATAAAATAAAATAAAATTCGTTTCAGACTTGGTTATGGCGTAACTTGGTAGTGCTTGTTGCGACATATCTCTAAACTAGGTCTGAGACATTTTTTCCAGTTGGTTAGCGGATAAATCATTAACATTCACAGGATCATTGACAGCCTTTGTTTATGCATTAGGGGGACTGCCAGTGGAAATGTCCTTTAGTTTTCTATCTTTACGTTTGTAACTAGTGAGAGGCTTCCTAGAGAACCTAGGTGTCACAATGACATTATTAGCAGGTTCACTAGTACTAACGCTTCCTGATTTTTCTAAAGGCACTACTTCAGGTTTAGTGATCCTAGTTAAAGGGCACGTATCACCTAAAGTAAATTTTCTTCCTGTGGGCCTCCACTTAGAACAAACACTAGCAAATATTTTGCTAGTAGCTTTCCAAACTTGCTTCACAGTCGCATCATCTTTGACCTTGGGGTTTTTAGCATTCATAGAATTCAAATGTTTAACACCACACTTATCATGATTACCAAAAACCAAACATTCATTACATGTTTTGCAAACAGAAACAGACTTCGAAATAAATCCAGTACGTTTAACACATAGAATAGAATCAACATGATTCCTTTTATTCAAATTCCTAAGGGGATTATCTACTCACTTCACGTTCTCACTCCTAGCTGGCAAATTCCTATGGGTCTTTTTCTCACACTTAGATTTTGACTTGCTAGCTTCAGTGACAGATTTTATTCTTGTAGACAGATTTACACACACGTTAGTATTTTTAACTAAAGATACTGTCTCTTTCCTAGGTAAAGGAATATTGGCTACCCTATTGTTCTTTTCTGAGGAGGGACATACTTGGGCGTCATGGCATACAAGCCAGGAGCAAGTACTTTGTGTTTCTCAGGGACAACTGCTCTACTAGTCACATTACTATTACTTTCTGCCTTAGACTGATACAAATCTTGATAACGCTTTTTAATGGACACGTTTTCATCCCTAAGGCTAGCATTCTTAATCCTAACAGCATTGAGTTCCTCTTTTAACTAAGTATTTTTAGTTTTTAGAGCTTGAAATTCTAGAGTACTCAGATTGGAGTCGGTACTAACTTCTTTCATGTTACCGATTTGAGCCTTTAACTTTCTCATTAAATCATCTTTCCCTTGAAGCTGATCTTTCAACTTGTTGAGTTCAAAAAATACATTAAGTTCAAGTGAGCTTGAATTATTACAAACCTGTGGATTTTTAAAACATTCTTTGTACTTTTGAAATTTAAGCTCGAGTTCCTGATATTTCGTTTCAATGAAAGAACATCGTTTTTCTTTTTCAACAAGTAGTTGTTTCATTTTTAAAATCTGAGCTTCAAGTTCTAGATTTCTGGAGTGTTCCTTAACGCAATTAGATCTAGGTTCATCGTTTATGGGCTCAGCAATATCGGAAGTAAGCACAACAGAACAAATATCTTTAGACACAGATTCAGCTAGCAAACACTCATTTTGAATCAGGAGATTTTTATTCTCTATTTCCAAACTCTTCTTATCAATAACACATTGATCATACTCTTTGTCCAGCTCATCAAATATTTTCATGTATTCAGATACTTCTTTGAAAAGATTATCTTCTATACCTTTAACATGCGTTTTGAGTTTTTCATAAAAAGGAATTATTTCTTCTACAAAGCACTTTTTGGTATGTTCAAAATGCCACTCCCCATTTGTTATATATGAGGGTGTCGTTCTGTCTTTGACAACCTTATCAAACTCTGGAAAACATGCTTTTAACATTTTTAACTGAGTGTTAACTTGACTCTTGGCTGGACGAGTACGAACAAAGTTAGTTACAGGTTTAGACTGGTTACAATTATAACTAGCAACTTCATTAGCTGGTAACCAATAAACCTGTTCACTAGACAACTGCTTTTGAGGCACAAAGGTATCATACAAACTATTTAACTTAGCATAATTTATTGGCTTAGATGACACTTTGCACAACGGGTCTTTCATCCTTTCTAACATCTTAGTTCTACTAACTTCAGCTTGAACTAAGGTCTCTTCACTATCATATACCCTAAAGGGGGTATGTACAGGATCTACAATTACGTCACCAAGATACAGGGTTGGGCGACACAGCTGAGCTGATTTGAGATACATTGGATTACGATGACCAAGAGCAGATTTGTGTAAGTCCTTTGTGGAAAAAGTGGATCGTTTAGATAACATAGGAACAGTTTGTACAGGTTGACCATACGATTGCAAAAGTTCCGTGACAACCTTGTTAGTATTTCTCAACCAAACTAATTCCTCTAGATAACTTTCCTCAAGAGCATTGTTATCTGCTTTCAACTTTTCACTTTCTGTTTTCAAAGACTTGTTAGACTCAACATGTTGTAAAAGTTGTTGTCTTAAAGACACAAGTTGTTCTTCAAGGTCAGCATTTCGTTTGTTACGTTCAAAAACCAGTTGTTCTAAATCCTTTTTAACCTTACTTTGTTCTAGATTTTGAACCTGTGTTTTGTATCTCTCAAGCTCAGCTTTTAAGGAATCATTAGCAAAGCTTTGTTCCTCATTGGTCTTAATGTAGCCCTCAAGTTGCGACCTCAAATCATCTAGAATAGTAATCATAGATATTTCACCAGGTATGACAGAAGATACATCAGTTGGAACACTTTCAACTTCATTGTTTAATTGGTATTGATGATATGGAATGGTGTTATCATGATCATCGATAACCGAATTAACATCGGAGTCTAGTTGTTCTCCCCCGTGTATCTCTTGTGATACCTGAAGATTCATATTATCAAAGAAGTGATTATCGTAAGTGTGTACCTCTGAATGAAAGTCAGTATCATTATTGGTGCCCTGTCCAGTAGATGGACCAGTCTGCATCAGATTGGCCATGAATGCTGCCGCTGCGTGAGGTGCTTTATCGACATCAGAATCGTATGCATCCTCATGGCTTACTTCAAATGCCATAGTGGTAGTGATGGCCAATGGTTCAGCAAAAGGTGTTGTACACTCCACATCTGCCAGAAAAGCTTCAGCCTATGCATCCAAAATAGCTCCTTTCTCTTTAGCTTCCATAAGCAATGCCTTATCTTTGAACCACTGTGAGTCCTTTGCTCGTTTCTTCTCCTTTTATTCCCTTGCCACATGTCCTTGACCACGGCAGTTGTAACATGTCACCACCTTTCCTTAAGATCCAGTGGCAACATGTTTTCCTTTATTACCTGAAGCTCTTCGTTGAACACTCTCTATTGTAATCTGACCCGCTTGAATCGTAGCTTGGGTCTTTGGATTGGTAGAGGTTCTGAGCTGGTTGTTGGTAGAAGGAAACTGTTTCTGAAACCCATGAGTAGTCACAATATGATTCATTGTTGCCAGCATCGCATCATTGGTTGATGGGAGCTTGTTGTGGAGCAGATGCATATGAGGTGAGGGAGGAACATATTTTTTTGTGGGTAGGGAGGGAAGGTAAAAGAGGTTGATTGTGTTGCCTTAGCCTATGTAAGCAAGTGGCATCAAGCATTTCTAGAAGTTTGGTTCAATCTGCTAAGAGTCTTTCAAAGGCTTGGTTCCATAGCTCTTCAAGGAGTGTATAGATCAACATAGCTCACAGTTGATATGTCCTTGCTGTTCACCACAATCAAGTAATATACTTACCCCAATTTAAAGGTTAGTTATTGACAAACTTAGTATTCCTCTGATGAACTGGGATTTCTATTTTAGTGATCTTCATGTCATTTATCAGCTTGTGGAATCGAACAAAGTAATCGTGAATTGATTCATTTCCATTAGCCTGGAACCTTTCTTATTGATCAAAGAAGGTCTCTTTCTTTTGTTGTTCATGTGAGACCATATCCTTTCATAGTAGCTCACATTCTCCCGATCTCTTTTGTATCTCAGTTTGATGAGTGTGTTGAAGATGGGTCGTGGGAGCCGTGACTAAAGAATGTTTGTAGCTTGCAATGTAGCACGCTCTTTGTTGTTCTCGCCTCTGTGAACTCTTCATCAGTCTTTTCTCTTGTTACCTGAGAGTTGTTCTAAATCCTTTTTAACCTTACTTTGTTCTAGATTTTGAACCTGTGTTTTGTATCTCTCAAGCTCAGCTTTTAAGGAATCATTAGCAAAGCTTTGATCCTCATTAGTCTTAATGTGGCCCGCAAGTTGTGACCTCAAATCATCTAGAATAGTAATCACAGATATTCCACCAGTTGCACTTGACTCTTTATCATTTGTTGCCATCTTGTTTAAAGTGAAATGAATGAACGGATCTTGAGTGGTTGTTTGTGTTTGATTGTGTGTTTCTTGGATTGAAATCAATTAATGTTCACGGGATTTTACAAATCTTTGATTAAAACCGAGAAAAGAATCGTATCTTTCGCGGGATTTTACAAAATCAAGAAGAAACCGTAAAACAATAATGAATTGATGTTGAAATAATCAAGATATATGTTGACGGAGAGGAAAAAAGATCAAGAATATTGTTTCCCAATTTAACGCCACCAGGATAAAATCAAATTCCTTGATTTTAGGAAACAAATATTCACTTCCAAAATTAACCGCCAAGGATAAAATCAAATCCCTTGATTTTAGGAAACAAATATTCACTTCCAAAATTAACCGCCACTAGGATAAAATCAAATCCCTTAATTTTAGGAAACAAATATTTACTTCCCAAAAATATAGATCTCTTCCCCTTTTAAAAAATAAGCCGAAACTTTTTTTTTTAAATAAGCCTAATTTTTTTTTTAAAATAAGCCGAAAGTTTTTTTTTTAAATAAGCCGAAAGTTTTTATTGAAAAAAAAACCGAAAC
This sequence comes from Tanacetum coccineum, assembly GCA_026074375.1. Lineage (NCBI taxonomy): Eukaryota > Viridiplantae > Streptophyta > Magnoliopsida > Asterales > Asteraceae > Tanacetum > Tanacetum coccineum. Next base: position 97,184 of record BQNB010003856.1, read on the forward strand.
CCCCTTTTTTTTAAGATCAGCCGAAAGTTTTGATTAAAAAAATGAGCCAAAAGTTTTTATTGAAAAAAAATAAACCGAAACCCCCTTTTTTTAAATCAGCCGAAAGTTTTGATTAAAAAAAACGAGCCAAAACTTTTTTATTATTTTTTTTAAAAACCAAAAATCAGCCGAAAGTTTAAAAAAATAAACCAAAACCCTTTCTTTAAAATTTTCGTTTGAGATAAAAAAAAATAAGTCAAAAATCTGATAGATGTATTAAGACTCGTTCGATTTTTTTTTCAAACACACAAGATCAAATCACCTACCACTTAGGCTCTTTATA